>BLKR01001810.1:0-164395 GCA_011170035.1 Teleogryllus occipitalis | reverse complement strand
GCCATGGCGCGTACGCGGGCTGTCGCGCCAAGTATCGTACCCCCTTAACCCATGGCCACGAGGCCGGGACGCTGCTGGTAGGCCATGGCGTGTACGCGGGCTGTCACGCGAAGTACAGACAGACAGGTCAGTGTTGCCGACGTTTCGACCATCTTGTCGAGGTCTTCCTCAGGGCCTTCGACGCGGCGTCACCTGGACAGCCAAGATCATTTACTCTGGCCGCGGAAGGCGACTCTGGCGACACGACTCTGGCCGCGGAAGCCTACGACTTTACAGACAGACAGATCCACCGGCCTTTTCCCCGGGCGCGGGCGCCACTCACGGTGATCTCGAAGGTGAAGTACTTCTTCATGTTCTTGATAATCATGACGAGGAAGGGCAGCTTGATGCCCAGCACGCCGCGCGGGTCGGGCGGGCACGAGATGTAGGTGGTGGCCACGTTGGTGCCCGCCAGCTCCAGCACCAGCGACCGCACCTCGTTGTCGGTGATGCGCTTGATGTGGCCGTTGCGAACCTGCGCCACGTCAGCCAATCACCAACAACCCCACCCCCAAGATGAAACAAACAATCACACGTGCGATGAATTGTAGCTCAGCATGAAATAATGAGGTTGGATGGAATCGATGTGAAAGCTCTTTTGATCATTCATTATCACTTGATACTTCAAATCGTGAAATCAAATTACATCCTAAAATTAATGATTATCCCACAATACATACTTTTTCGCATTATTTGTAACGGCTACGTAACATTATAATACAACGTAAACACGTAAAAGTCTTTCCAATTTTTTTTTTCTCCGCGCACGGATTCTAACTCTGGTCCTTGGAGTTAACACGCAAGTCATATTACCTCTACCAACCAGCCTTAACCGGGAGAGGTGGCTCAGTGCGTCAGCTGATGTCACTGCAGTGCCTCTGACCGGGAGGTCCACGGATGAAGTCCCGAAGGCGGAAGGAATTTTTTGACAGTACCTTGTCAGCTAGGTCGAATTCAGTCGCTGTCTGAAGGAGAATTCTAGAGGCCGGCTGCTCTGATCGATAGTTTTCCGTGGTTTCTCCGATCAAAACAAGGCGAATGACTTAGAAGTACCCTAACAAACAGGCCACAGATCGCGCGCGATCTTTCCTACCTCTTCCTTGACCTATTCTCACCCCTTATACACACACACATGCACTACACCACCACAGATGCCGGGAGACCGGTCGGAAGCTTAAAACTTGTCCCGCTGGTGAATGATACCTAGTTGGCGGAACCCTGCTAGCCAACTGTAGGTCAGCGTCGGATCTCGCCATCCAGCGAGGGAAGATCACCGCCACCTACCGATGAATGAATACGCACACTACACTTACGGGACTAATGACCTCAGTAGTTCACGTGCCCGGGATCACTAACAACCAACCAACCAGCCTCAAAGCTACACTTCACCTTCCCAAACGGATAATGAAAATTCATCATCATCATTTGCAATTTTTAAAAATCAATTCGTTTCCTTTTTCACAATATTTTATAAGAATACATTTCACTCAGAAAAAATCTCATAAATATTGGAAATTTTTCAATTTAAATTCTTTTATTTGCAATATTCGTAAATACAGAGGGATCCCCGAAATGGGATTTGCACAGTTTTTATGCGCTATTTGCTCTTACTATTCGAGAGAAAAATTAAAGAAAAAGTTTGGAGCCATTTTTGAGAATTCTTTTTAATAAATTGTCTCTACTCCAAACAAAAATTTCGCGAAAACCAATCGTTTATCAAAACATTGTATATGTCCTTGTTTAAAGATCTAATTATTTAGAACAGATTTCATTACGGAACAATGAAAATGAATGATTTCATTCTATTAGCAATATTGTTCTTTTGCCAGGTTAATTTTTTCAATTTTCGAAAACTCAAGAATTCGAAAAACCAGAAGAAATGGGACCATCATTCTTTTTACTGTCTTTGCAACATTTGAGGAAAACATTCAAAGCCGCTTTTAAGAAAATATATATTTTAAGTGCCTATATTTTAAGCAAAATTACACGATAACTACCAACATTTCCAAAGAAATGTTCCTTACCTTTTTTAAAAAAGCTCTCTCTTTGATGAAACGGTTCAGTAAGGAAAGATATCTTTATCTTACATTGTAGTTATAGAAAGTCGTCAAAGAAAGGTTGAACTTGGCAATTTCCGAAAATTCCGAGATTTCAACGAAAAAGAAACCTTCGCCATTTTTAAGCTCCTTTATGCTCTCCAAAGACGTTTAAGTTAAAAATGGTGCCAGTTTTTAGAAAATTTTGAAAATGTTATTAAAGCTTGTTGTAAAGGACCCCCCCCCCCAAATTTAAAATATAGGTTCCAAACTCGCAGGACCGCGAGTTCGTTTAGGTCGATCAGGGAATATTAATTTTGAAGAATATCGTCTAAACTAGGGCACTAACGCTGACGAGCAGACACGTTTTGTCTTCTATTACGTTTTCGGTATCAAGGACCTACAAAACGTGGAGTCTGATATACACAACGTGTTAGAAGAAGTAATTTACTATACATAGGATTAATATTTATCCCCTTTTCGGTTACCAGGGCCCGACAATACGAGTTTTTCTGTCGAAAAATCTCCAATTTCCGCAGCAGCCTTGCATTACTTTCTCTTTGCTACGTAAGTACGTAATACGGGGAGAAAGTCAACGTCTCTAATTCGTGTTACAAGAAGCTGGAATGCACAATAACGGGCGTAAGATTAAGAAGCATTCATGTTTCGGTTGTTCTTGAAACATTATTTCCTAACACGTCATATTTGCACATTCATTGATATTCGCATCCTTATCAGTCTTGGTAAAAATATTTGTTCTTACACAATGTCAAAATGCCCACCTCAAAGTCACAAAATTTCCAAAATGTCAAAATACACATCTATATGAATACTGGTAATTTATTATAACACAAACAAGTAGCCATTTCGATGCCCTCTTACAAGAGATGAATAATTATGAATAATACCTTTTTCGTCCAAATGGCAAGCGGTTTCGCACCAACACTGTACAAAATAGAAAGAAAACCGCTTTGGTACGTGTTGCGAAACATTTCCCGTCTTTAAGTTGGGTACTTCATAGTGCAAGAATAAAACTTAAAAACGATGTGAGCCACCAAAGCTGTTCTAGCGACACAGCAGCTTCCAAAGCATCTAAAATATACATTCAATGCACATTTCTTTGCAAGAAGTAATCGCCCCGTTACTACGGACTCATTAGTTGACTAACGCAATGCAATAATACAAAATACACCATCGAATTCTTTGGACATCGAAAGCAAAGCATAATTAATTTTGAAGCACAGAAAGAGTATTCGTCCCTCATTACCCCTCTATGTATCGACATGTTTTTGAAACGTGACGATAAATTCCTCTTTTTTACTTTCTCGCCTTAATACGTACTTTCGTAATAAAGAGAAAGTATTCAACTGATGCTGCAAAAATCGGCAATTTTTCGGCAGAAAAACTTGTATTGTGGGGCCCTGATTTTGAAAATGTGGATACATCTTGTTCTAATTTGTATTTATGTTTAGCCCATATGTCCCCTAAAGGGCAATTGGCTTTGGTGCCGTTGGATCCCGGGGTCCCTAGTCAGTCACCCAACCAGGAACCCGCGATGTCTCGAATTCGCTAAACCTTCGTGACTTCATGTAGTTAACGAATTCGGCTAGCGACGCCGGTTTCGCGATCGTCACCTTTCAGTACAATCATCCCAGCATTCTCCTGGATGATCGAGGGAAGCCACGAAAATCCGGGTTAGGATGGCCGGCTCGGGGATTGAACCCGGACCTCTTGAAAGCGAACTGACAGCAAAACATGTCAGTCAGTCTCTCCATCTGTGTGTGCATAACGCTAACGCCTAAACCGTTCAGACGATTTTTATCTAAAGTTGATACTCCTCCATCGACCTGCCCGATCTTTAGACCTTGCGAATTTGAAACGGGTATTTCGATTTTTGAAAGTGCTTTTCATGAAGTATCAACATTTACAAAATTTTCCGCGCAAGACCGATTTTCGTTCAAATCTTTGAATTTTCGAAAATTGCAAAAGTTCAAAATTTTTCGGCGTCTTCGTCAACTAGAAAATTGAAAGTAGAAATATTTTTTCTTTCATGGAATCTGTTCTTCATTACAGCTCTTTAAATAAGATCTGGTACTTTTATTCGAAAATAGATGTAGTTTTCGAGTAATTTTTCGCGAGTTCAAACATTTTTGACAACAAAGTTTCTGATAACTATTTTCTGAAAAGTTTGTACGCTAGTGCAACACGAAAGATTACCTGAATTAATCCAGGTCCGCGCTTATTCTCAAGTGAACTGTGAAGTACAGTTGCATTAGTAAATAGTTTACCGCCGCCCGAGTTCGTGTCGCATGGTGTTGACGCGAAAGACACTCTTTGCACGTTTTTTTAAATTTTCTGTAGAATGTAGTTTGTGTTTATACAACACACAGTCACACGGCTTCTCAGTTGGAGCGAGTATATTCAGACACAAATGATGCGCAGCTGGTGGCTATGGTAGCTTTAAACATTAGAATTAGCAGTTCGGATATTAAAGTGGGAGAGTGCATAACTGTTGATGGGAGGAGTATATTTAATATCACCCACATTACGAAGGAAGATGTGAAAAGGGAGCCAGAAGCGCAGTCGAGGTTTTACGGCATGCTCTTCCCCTTGACTAAAGTGAGATGCGCCGAAACTGCGGATAGATTTTGGAAGAATTTATGATAAAGATGGGTGATGTATGTTAGGACGGGTTCTATGGCTAGGGCTTTGTGAAGATTTGTGTACCAAGGAGCGTTAACTGCAGCTCCTGAGTTCTTTGCTCGCCGCCAACATATCGCCCAGCCCCGCGCCCCGCACGTCGAAAGCGATCACCGCGCCACTTCGGTCACAGCTTGCGCCCCAAGTCGAGTCGGGCCTGACCGTGCCGTGCCAGTATCTGCGAGTGCCGACCCCGAGAGCTGCTGCTCCTTGGCCCCTGGAAAGTGCAAGTCAGCCACTCGCGCCATGCCGTATCAACCCGAGTGAGGTCATCGTCGCGCCGCCGAGCCGAGATCGCCAGCCGCCATGCAGAATTCGTCCCTTACCTGCTCTCAAGGCGGACTGTCGGGGAACGAAAGCCCTCAGCCGACGGTCCCCGTTGTAGAACAAGACCGGATCGTAGTTTTGATTTGATTTGATGGTTTCGTGTTTTCGGGCATGTCAACTGCTTTGGTCATTAGTCCCGTTAGTGTAGTGCATGTTTTTTCTCGGGATATGCGCGGTGATCTTTCCCCGCTGGATGGCGAGATCCGGCGCCGACCTACCGTCGGCTAGAGGGGTTTCCCCCAAACCAGGACTCTCCCACCAGCGGGGCACCGCCCCAGCCGGGACAAGCTCTAAGCTCCCGACCGGCCTCCCGGAATATGTGGTAGTGTAGTGCATGTTAGTGTAAGTGTGTGTGTGTGTGTGTGTGTGTGTGTAAGGGGAGAGGATAGGACAAGGAAGTGGAAGGACAGATCGCAAGCGGTCCGTGGCCCGTTTGGTAGGGTACTGCTCCGGCATTCGCCCGGTGTTGATCGGAGAAACCACGGAAAACTACCGATCAGTCAGACATCAGTCATCATCACAGACATCAGTTGATGCACTGAGCTACCGCTCCCGATCCCGATCGTAGTGTTACCAGGAATCTTATAGAGGACACAATTAACAGCCCGTAGCTTATTTAAGGTCAAATTTGCATACCCATAACGAGAAAAGTGTACTATTTGTATCATGCTAACTAAAATAAGAATTCACAGTCAAAATTCGGGAAATAATAGCCAGACAAAAAGGGAGAGATTTTCAAGCCAAATAAAATCAAGGGTATGCCAGTACGCTGGATTTTGTTAATGAAACATGAATAATGAATTAAAAAGAGTAAATCCAAATATCCATGCGAGTGTGACCCAGATCGCAAACGGAGATTAGCAAGAAGAGAATTTCAGGTGAATACCTCGCCGCTCATCTCCGACAGGGCTCCCTGCCCTAGCGTCCGTGTGGCTCGTAAACATACGGATGAGCCGTCATAGTTTATATATTTAGATATTTATTTAGTCAAAAAACAGTAAAAACTGTATGTGACGTATGGGGGAGAAAATCATTTGCGCACGCTTTCTTGAGTTTCAGAATCCCTTCCCAACAATTTAACTATTAATAGTTTAAAGATGAAACATTTTTAAAATAATGATAATAATAATAATAATAATAATAATAATAATAATAATAATAATAATAATAATAATAATTTTAAAAGCGCGAGATTAATATTTCAAAAACTAGATAATATCGTTCCCGAGTTATAGAAAACTTATTTGTAATGGTAAACGAACTGCACATTTGATTTTTCTGGACTGCTAACAAAATAGAAACTCACCTTAAGTTCCACTACCATTACAAGCAAAAGGAAAGCTAAAAAAACATGCGCTACATGCTAGTGAAGCTACATTTACGTCCAGAAGCAAATCAAGAGGCCATCTCAGCATTTGTTCAATGGATCAGGGAAACTGAACAAAAACCCGCTCGATTGGGGTCATTGACCCGGAAGCTGAAGTACCTAGTTTATATATGTATACGTGTGTGTGTGTGTGTGTGTGTGTGTAATGAGATGAACCACGTCATCTCAATTAAAGAAATATGACAAAATTAATTAAATTTTAATTAATTTCAGATTGAATTACTGTTTAAATGTTTGTTTCAATACAATAATTTCAAGAAAATAAGAATGAAGGGCGGTAGCGAATGGAAAGAACAAGGTACGTACAAGTTAGTACAGAGAAAGACTTAAAGCTCGGACTGCGTCGAAAAGACGAACAGTAGACTGTCAGACGAATAGCATTTTTGCAAGATTATGAGAAGAGATCGAAAGAAGTCGTCGTGTCGGACAGATACACGTGATTAGCTCGCGTTACAGTTTTTTTTTGAAATTTGTATTTGTTAACATAAGTAGATACTCGAAGTATATGACATTTTTGGAGTAATAACAATGAATAGATACGGTGCTTGAGAAATTTTTAATTAGAAATTAAAATTAATAAAATTATAAATTTCAAAATTTTGGAGCGAGGTGATGGGTGGAGGATGCCTGATATTGTAGTCGACCTAGAGAAAGTGTTCCTGGTGAAAAAAGAGGAAATTCGCTGTCCAAGAGGGCAGTACTTTCTTCGAAAGGAAAGTGGTAAAATTGCGATAAAGATACAATAAACATTTGTACAAGTTCGAATATTGGTTAAATAATACAGGCCAACGACCCAAAAACTTTTGGTGTGTATTTATCTAATTCTTATCGTTTTAAGTGTGCTGATTTCAAAAATAACATTAAAAATGCCGTATCACCAACCATTTATTCACATTTGAACATTTTCTCTGTACAGCTAGGCAAAAGCAGCCCGAGTCTTTAGAAACGTATAAGATGCAGGAAGTTAGAATGAGAAAGTATTAGGATGACAAAGAGGATAGTACACGCTTTGGCACAATATTTGTATATTGTGATCCCCATTACTACCACGCATCGATAGGCGTAACAACTTCACAATGTGTTGCATTTGACAAGCAGTACTTTTTTTTTTTATTCGAGGCGTATGTATTTGCATTCTTGCTATCAAGATAAGATACTAGTTTAGCAGTCAGTGTTTATTCATGGCTAATTGCGGATATAAGAGAGTCCTGACAGTTTTTGTTACATTTGTGGCGAATTTGCCATTTTTGAGAGCCAAAATTTGAACCATTTTTTGAGAAAATGGAGTTTGAGCGTTTCTGAAATTGCGGAATTTGAAGCTCATTTTAACAAAAAAGTTGAATTTTTGACAAACTTCATTTGACATTATTTAAAGCACATGTACTCATAAATGTAATAATGTAAAGAAATCGCCTCTAATGTAAATATTACCGACGTGAGTGACAAGTAAAAAAATTCATTTTTGTATTTTTTGAAAAAAACAACAACAAACAAACATAAGAATAGAGCTATACTGCGGTTTTACAGAGCTGCCTCTCAATTCCACTCAAGGCCCGTCACCACGGTGGCATTATGGCACGGTTTTTCGCGTCTTTCTCGGTCGTGTCGCTAGTGTCGCTTCATCTGCAGCACTGCTTGATACGGTCGCGAGCATGCAACACCTACTGGCACGACTGAGAAAGACGCGAAAAAACGTGCAAATGCCACCATGGTGGCGGGCCTTGAGATGAATTGAGAGGTAGCTCTGTTAAAACCACAGTATAATATGGGTTTATATCATCGGATAGAGTGCATTTGGTACTACCCGTACCAAAAGTTTAAAGGAAAAATTTGGAGCCGTATTTGAGAAAATTTTGTTTTTGTTATTTTTTTTAAATTGCAAATATTTCACGCAGTATTGCACGAAAACTACTAAAATTTTCAAAAATGTACATCAGCTTAATTAAAGAACTATTTACGGACTACAAATTTATTTGAAGGAAAAATCTCTGTATTCAATTTTATAGTTGTAGGAAGACACAGAAAAAATTCAAACTTTTGCAAATTTAGAAAATTCAGCGTTAACCGTAAAAACTGGACCTATACCACCTATAAATGCATTTTTCCTACACTCTTTCAAGAAATTAAAAGAAAAAAATTGGAGCCGTTTTTGAGAAAATTTTGAAAATGTCTTCATGTAAAGTACCCTCAAATATGAAAAAATGTTTTTCAAAATCTCAAAGCTTCAACTAAAGCCAGATGGACAGGGGCTTCTTCAATTTGGAAAATATCGTACGCATGGTTTAGGTGCTAGCAGTGTTCACAGACAGACATGTTTTGAAAAAAACACTTTTTCGGTATCAGGGGATCCCAAAACGAATATTTCCGTTAAAATCTGGAAATCGATTTTCCGCAGCATTACATACCTTTATAGTACGTATTGTATTAACACAAGCAGGAAGACCGGCGTCTTGCAGGCACCGCGTCGCAGGATCAGGGCGCCAGAAAATACTGGGTGGAGAAAGGAAGTACAATGAATAGGCGGTAGCTAGGAGTGGAGGCACCCCGAGGTATTTTGGGAACTTCCTCAAATCCATGGGAAGTGGTGCCCAAAATGCGTGGCGACGCGACAGTCACGTGGCATGAAGTGCCGCGCGAAAGCGAGATGACGTTGCGTGTCACGTAATCTGGCACATACTTAAGCGAGAGCGCGGGGGTGGGTTTTGAGATGCGTGAAAACCTCGTGCAAAAGCACAAAACTTGCACCCAGGACGGTGCGGAGACGAGCTATGCTCGTAGGGCAACCCATGTGCTGGGACGCCGCTGTGGAACATTTTTTCCACGGGTGACTGCGGTCGCCGGGGCTCTACGCTGTGCGCGTAAGCTCGCTGAGGAGAGGCGAGGGTCACGAGTCAGGCAGATTTGCATCTTTGAAGGATCGCTCCTGCGATCGGGGGATAGGGTCCATCAGAGCTGTACATACTTTATCAAACTATTTATTTGTAAATACTTATTAATAAATCTGTAAATATCTGAAACTCGTGTCTGTGATTGCTGTTGTGTTCCCACGACGTCAGAGTATATTGCGTGTATACGAGAAAGTAAAAATCAGCTATCAAGATTTAAAAAGTTTTTTGAAACCATTTTTTGTTGGCCTGTGTAATTAAAATTACAATAGAATCATATACCAAATTGCCACTGAGTAGTTTTAAATTTGGTAAAGATAGCACAGATTGCACACGAAAGGTATGAATGTTGTATGTTAAGTAGTATGAATGTTATTCTTTTGTAAAATAATAGTTTGTAAATTTAAGTGTAAATGCAATGTTGAAATACAAGTGGAATCGACACAACTCTGAGGCAGAGGAGATCTTTGTTCAGTAAATAAATGGCGTAACGCGTGGTTGCGCTTCAGAAAATATCACGACTGCTTGTTATTTTCAGTAATATTTTAGAGATAACTTTTTTATCAGCCGAGACCTCGTAATGAACTATGAATTTTCAAGCCCACTCGTTAAATATCAAAATTAAAGCCCTGAGATTTTTATTAGTATTCTTATTAGATCGAAAATAAATACATGTGCTAGTCGTATTACTGACATTAATAGAGTAAAGAGACCTATATAAAGAAGGAAAGCTTTTGAATGTGTGTGGTGTGTGTGCGAGAGGGAGCGCGCACGTGTAATGCCATCTGCTGTGTTACTTAAAGATGAAGGATAATTTATTATTTAGAACATTTCAGGGCGTTAACCCGCCACCACATCTACGCCACTGGCCACAGTTATTATTGCGCTTCTCTCTAGGCCATTCACAATGCAATCACAAACATAAGCATAACACATAGACATAGACATAGACATTAACACAAGCGAAGAGTTGGCGTATTCACAATGTCGAACATAAACACAGGCAAAATAAAAGTTTCTATTGGCTATGAGACGCAGCACACGAATCGAATCGATCGACTTCGATACTCGATTTTGAGTTAACGAACTGTGATTGGCTCATTCCTTATGTCTGACATAAGCATAGCACAGAAGCTTGAAGCTTGCAAGCTCTTAAGTTAACGTCTTACGTGTTATGCTTATGCGAACGCATTGTGAATGGGTCCACTTGTAGACGTAGTCCTAACTTTTATGTTAACGCCATGCTTATGCTTATGTTTGCATTGTGAATGGGCCTTCAGAGTCCCCCGCCCCCGATTTCCTGAGAACTGACGCTCAGACACAGACCACGTGGTGCGAATGCACAAGACCATTTCATTTAACAAACGAAAATTCGGTGTATTGAGGGAAATTACAATTCCTTACAACTCAAATACACAAAATTTTACAATTTTCCTAACAGTGGTCTCTTAAAAGGGGTAAATTAATCGTTATTTATTTATTTATTTTACGTCAAAAAAGTTGAAACTGTGTATGACGTGCTATGGGGAGAAGTTAATTCTGTGCACATTTTCAAAATTCTGTGATCCCTACACTAAGTCATATACTTCATGAATTTTGAAATTTAAATTTAAAAAAACCTCATGTAATAAAATCTATTTTGAAGGATATAAAAGCAATAAATTTTGGGCCATGATGTCCTTCGTCAAGGAATTATACTTCCTGCCGCAACAACATGGAAACGATAATTTGAATAACTATATTTCCCAATGAATTCTAGAAGACGTGCACTGATAATGAAGTTACATTTATGTCCAGAATCAAAACAAGGGGTTTAACATTTGTTAAAGGGCAAAACAAGGGGTTAACACAAGTTAACCATTGCTATTAAAGGGCTGATCGGGGAATTGGATGGTCTGTTATCAGATTTACACACAATGTATGGGTTGGTATAAGTTCCTTAAATATTGTTTTAAAGTTATTATTATGGGTGGTATTTCAGAAAGGTATCATTGTTTGTGAATTATGAGGGATGAACTCGAGTTGCACTACCAATAGTGATGCCACATCAACATTAGCTGGGACACGTAGGGAAACTAGTGGGGGTAAAACAACGCGTACTTTATCGTCCGTATTTTCACGCAAAAAGTACTCAAATTTTCGAAAAATTGTAAATGATCTTATTTCAAAATCTATCTTTAAGAAACATATTTCATTCAGGAAAAATCTCTATCTTTATTATTTTAGTTGTAGGAAGACTCCCAAAACTTTTTTGAATTTTGAAATTTTTGAAATATCAGGGTTTTTAACGAACATAAGACCTGTACCATTCTCTTAAACGTCCTTTACACTATCTAACAAAAACATTTAATCAAAAACGATGGTGCCATTTTTTTGAAAATATTGAAACTGTCCCACGAGCTTCATATAAAGTACCCCCAAAAATTAAAATATCGGTTTTAAATTCAAGGGGCCGTGACATCAGCCAGATCGATTGGGGAATGACAATTTTGGAGAAAATCGGCAGAACGGTTTAGCTGCTAGCATTGTTCACGGACGGACGGACGGACAGACGTTTTGCCCTCATTCGATTTTTCGGTATCAAGGACCTCTAAAACATAAATTCTGGCTACACCACGTGTTAGAGGATTTTTTCTTAATTTAACAACTGGATTTATCAACTTTTTCGTTACCAGGGTCCTATAATAAGAGTTTTTCTGCCGAAATTTCGCCGCTTTTTTTCGCGCAGAATTACATAACTATCTCTCAACTCTGTAGCGAAAAAGTATAAGAAGAGGAAGGAGAAGGGCACGGAGAATAAAAAAGAAGAAAAGCATGAGAAGTAGAGAAAACAAATGAGGCATTGAAGAAAGAAAGAGCAAAGAGAAGGAAGAAGAGAAAGAAGAATGCAAGAAAAGAGGAAAATAAAAATAAAACTGTTGTCATTGTCCATTACCTGTGCTCTGTATTCACAAAATTCAATCATGAATTTTGTACATGCTTATTTCACCGTTAAGAAGCCCTGACACAGTTGGGTTTCAGCAGCTATTGAAATAGAACTCACATCAGGTTAAAATTTCAGGTGGTTGGAACTGCAAGTGAGCACCATCTTAAAGAAAGAGATGTGCAAGAGGGGTAAGCAGAGGCAAACATCCGGGAGGCAAGGGGGTGGACTTCTTAAGCACAAGGGTAGCCATTTACCAGCCGAGACCTACTAATGAATGACGTGATCTTGTTGGACAGGCAGTAATGCACCCCCTACTTGACGTTCAGATAGCAAAATGCAACAATTGTAAATTAAGTAGGTTTTTTTTCTTCTTTCTGTTTTTTCCCTCCCCACCATTTACAGGATATTTAGGTAATTTACAGGATACCCCCCCCCAACTTCCATGTTCCAAATTATCTTTAAAAATTGTCTGCAGATTTTAGAACAAAAGTGATTCCGCAATGCACCACAATCATCAATTGCTAGCACAATCCATCAACTTAGAAATTCCATTCATCGATTTGATATCCATATTTCAATTCTCTGGAATATTATTGAAATGTGTGAAACTTTGATATGTAGATTACAAACACAAAATTTAGGTATAAAACTTTTAAGATATTCACTACACTACAGTATTTCAATACATGTTTTAAAACTTCTCTGCCACTGCTTAAATGTCTAAAAACCTCTACTACAGATGAAAATTCATTCTTTTAAGCTTACTTTAACTTGTGTAGAATACAGCTTTATTTCACACATCCTGAGAACATTGAAAAACTTAACATCTCCTTTAAAGGAGTGTCCATTTGATGTTTTTACAGTATAAAGTTTTTTTTTTTTAATTCTGTAAATTTTGTATTCTGACTGGTCGATAAAAAATCTTCACCATTCAATCTGCAGTCTGTCTAGGATAGGCTTAAGAAAAATGCCAAAATGAAACTATTTGTGAAAAACATAGTAGTTTTTTTATACTATAAAATCATTTTAACTTACATTTAAATAACTAGTTTCACACAAAGTAAACAAAACAATTGAGTAAAAATGATTCAAGGAAAGGAACCAGGATTTGGGAACAGCACTGTGTAACTTAGAAATAAAAACATAAAAACATTGGTGAATTGTCAGCATATAATTGTTAAACTGATATAAATACACTATGAACAGTCTTTATGTTTTTTCACAGTTCTGCAGATACAATGAAAAGGATACATTTCAAAACAGCAACGTAAGAATTAAATTTTTAATTTAACATTGCATCTATGTCTGAATTTCCACAAGACAGAATATTATAAGTTGTGCAAAATAACACTGACAGACAAAAAACAGCAATTTCTAAAGATATAAATGACCTGTCAGGTCAATTATGTAGAAGAGAGAATACACCTAGCAGTAAAGAATAAAATGAAAATTCTTTTAAATCCATCTCTAATGTAATAAATATTAAGGAACCATTCAACTGTGAGTTAAGTGCAACGTGTTTCAGTGTAGTTATTTACAGGAGTTTTAAGGCAGAATGTAAAATCAAGGGCCAGTTTAATAAAAATTTGAGGTAACCAAAAACTGAAATGAAACTTTTTTTTTATTAATCATGTTTTCAACAACCACAAATAATACACTTAACTAATGTCACAAAGCGAAGCCTAGCCCTTGTTAAAATGTCTAACCACTAATCAGATGTACCAAGTACTTCTAAGCTAACGTATGCCTTCAACTAATATTTAGAAAAATTATTTCTCAATTTCATTAACTTAGTTATCATTCTTAATAATAAAATATAGTGGAATTTGTATTTTACAAAATCTAATTCATCTTTTTCATAAAAGAGTTGTAACATTCATAAAAATGGTTATCTACGGCTTAGAAGGTAAAAAAAATACCAATTAATTTTTGAATACTAGAGAGTTATTTAATAATGTATCCACAATTGATTCTTCCGCCATTTGGTGATCAATATACAATATATTTGCAGGTAGTAAGGATGATTGCTATTCTGAAATCTTAAGAATAAGTTTTTACATTGCTGATTTTCAATTGCAATGGTGTCTGAAGCCTTCTCCTAAAGGAATCCTTTTGTTGAAGCAGTAGTGGATCTCTTAAGTGAAAAGGCTTCAGTGGACAGAGCATTTTTCAAAATCACTAAATCTGTGTAAACTTAACTGAGCTTTAGACCTCTTCCTTCTCTGTATATTTTGCAAAAATTCTCGTTCTTTTCTCTGGTACAATTATGTACGTAACTGATACAAATAGCAATTTCAATCATAATATTTAACAGCAGTAGTAGCACAATCTTGTAAGGCAAAACTTGTACATTATTGATTAGCGAACTTTTGAGTCTACTGATAAGAAAAACAAATGGTATTTAACATCCACGTGGTAGCTACATAAAACATCTTCACAAGGCGTACAGGATGGCATATTTTTCCCCACAACCAGATGCTAAGGCTGGGTTTAGCACAACTGTTAAAAGAATAGATTCATTCCACAATGCATTTTGCAGGCAATAATTGTCATTATGCAAATTTTCTAATGCAACAATACAACAAAAATTTCATTTATGAAATCAAGAAAAACAAGGTTTTAATCATGCATATGGTCTTCATATCATTAAAACAACACTTCAAATGATCTCTCCACACTGGAATAAGAAATTTAAAACAAAAATCTTATTTCACATGCAAAACTCAGGGAACTCAATGAAATACCAGGACATTCAATAAAAAACAATTATGAAAGTAAATGTAAGTAGATTTATTGGTTTCAACCAAAAGGTTTTAATCAGCTTAACGAAGCATTCAAATTAACAAATTCAAGTATCAATAATAAAACAAGATAATTTAAAGCTACTCTATGAAAGAAGTTCTGCAACTATTTTCAATATCAATCCAGAATTCTACACATCAATCACAGAACTTTAAAAATAGAATATAAATCTTTCATCTCTTTCTTGCTATTATGATTCTATAAATATGACTGTCCCACTGACAATTCATAACTGTGTAATGTTATGAGCAATCAATTAAATATTATAATTCTATAGCAATAAAAAACAATAAAACCTAGGAAAGATGTCCAAGCAACATTTCTAAGTTGTAAACCGAACCATCGGCATGGAAAGCAAATTGCATGGATAAAAGCACACATATTTTAATATATATATATATACACTTACAGATTCTTCTGTTCATCAGTATTTCTCCCTTCCCATTGCTATGAACATCTACTCAGACTTTACATCAAAATACCATCAGCAATTACAGAAGCATATAATTAAATCTAGCATACATTTATATCCTTTTTAATATTATGCACTAACCTCCTGCAAATCTTACAAGAATCTATAAGAGTAGAGAGGTTAAGGATTGCATTGCCAGGCACTCTAGGATTCATAATTATCATTCTGTGTTAACAGATCCATAGTCTCAGTTTAGGCCCCTTCAGTGCTAAACCCAGAATTGCAACTGGTGAATTAAAGCTTCTCGCCTCCCCTTAAGAAAGGGGCTTCTCTTCTGGAATAGTTGGAGTGGAGGCTGGAGTGATTCCTCCAACACTGCCCTTGCGGCTGCCATCAGCTTCGCGTAGAGCATCATCAAAGCTCTGAGTGGAGTTGGAACGTGATGTAACAACTTTTGTCTGCAAAGGGGGTAAGTACGAATACTTGTGAGTTACACTACAGTGAATATCAAAACTAACTGTTATTTGTGAGGATTCAACATTGCAGCCACAGACAGGGGACCAAGGGCATGCACCAAAGATTGATCATGGCCAAGAAAACCAAAAATCAAAACACACAAATATCGCTTCTTGATCAGAATCTTTGAGGAAAATCTAAGGATTATACATACACAGGAAGAAGTATAATCTGCGCAAATTTTTTTGAGCTCCTCAATCCCAATCCTATCCTTTTACTTACTCCTCATACATAGTTGAATAATGAATAAAAGTACTGATAAAGTTAGGTTAGCAATATTTGGAAACTTGCACATTCTCGCTCCCTAGTAATACCCAATTCTTACTATTTGCACTGGTAAACAAACTATACATTTGATTTTATTGTATTGCTAATAAAATAGCAACCCCACACCTATTGCTCTATTTCTACTATAACTAGCAAAAGGAGAGCTCAACAAAACATGTGCTACAATTATGTTCAAAAACAAACAGGACAACCTCAGCATTTGATCAATAGATCAGGGGGCAAAGACAGTAAGGATTATGAATTGGACTGGAACTAGGAATTAAGAATGGGTTAGGAACAGAAAGTAAAACACTAAATGAACTTTCATTACTAATTTAGCACCATATAATCACACAAGTATAAAAAATATATTCTAAAAGAAAAATCCTTTTGTACTCTTTTAGTTTTGAAATGAAATACGTAATATAAAGAAATGTAGAAAATGAAACTAAGAACAAAGGCATAATTCACAAAATTAGAAAGAGAGAAAAAAATTTAAAGAAATAACGAATTGGCAAGAATCACAGTGGAGATATGATATATGATGGCAATGTCACTTCATTCTCATTCACTCTCTCAGTGTTGAAATATTGAATGATCCAAAAATCAATTTTTCCTGTTTTATTTTATCCCTATTACATTTCTGATAAATTAAGGTTATATCCCTGTAGAAAAAATTAAGGAGGAAGAGCACCTGAAAATAACTGATTACATGATAATCTCAATAACTAAAGGATACTTTTGTCTTATTTGCAACTGACCTAATTTTTCACAATTTCGTTATTTTCATTGTTGTATTAGTACCAGTTACAAAAACACTACCCTCCACTATCTCTGGTAATTGCCGTTTAACGTTAAAGTAACTTTTGAATTAGATTGCTAGTTCAAAGGACAGGCCAAGTACAAAGCATAGAGGCAGTTTTAGTTATAATACACCCTGGATTTGTTCAAAGAATTGCCACCCCATTTGAACCAGGGCCTCCTGGTTTATGTCCAGTTGCTCTAACCACTAAGCTACCGAGACAACCAATTCTTTGAACAGGTTCTTGAGCCTGATGTATTGCCTATTTTGATACATATAATTGTCACCATCCTGTGACAGGGATTATCATTTTACAATCATGACACAAATAGTACTTAATTCATTGATTCTTACTTCTGAAATAAATATAAGTATGTGAAGATTATGATATGGTTGAAATTGATGTATTATTATCATATAAATATGTTGTAAAGGTTACCAGAATCACTTTAAAAATAATTGGAGTGGCCATTGGTTCCCAACAGTTCTGGCACCTCTAAATATCACAAATGGAAAATCAAACACAATTTTCTTCAATTAACACATCCACATTTGAAATCTTATTCTGCATATTCTTTAATTTCAACACCAAGAAATGTTACATCCTGGCATACAGAAATTAAACAAAATGTAAAGACAAATTAACACTACAAGATAATTGTGCATATACTTATTTGTTATAAAATCATGGCACTAATGCATACTGAGCTCTCACTTTTGAAAACAAATTAACAATTTGGTATTCATAAAAATTTAACAAAATAAATCTTTGCAAAATCAACTTATTTGCAATATTAATAAAGGTGAAAATGTTAAAGCCTTCAAAATAGTTTATTTTGGACGAAAACCTACAATAAAATAAAACCAGAACTTAAGTTACAAATAAATAAAGCAAATAAAGATATGGTGTGAACATTACAGCAAAAGGACAAGATTTTTACATCAACATACATACCTTCACATTTTCATAGGCAGATCCAACTCTTTCTTCAAAAGAACGAAATGATTCGGAGTTTTTAAGCTGTCCCAGTTTGGTGGAAACACTGGATCCTAAACCACCCAAAATGGAAGTTGTTTTCTCAGCTGTTGTTTTAACAATTGATTCAGTCTTCTGATAACTGCAATAATCAATTTCATAAAAAAAACAACTACCCTACGAAGATACAGAAAATATAATTCATTCAAAACTTCTACAAAACCCAAATTACAACAGAACATTTGGTCATTTCATGCACAAAATTCCACACACAAAACTGTAGTGAATAATTAAAATTTACAAAAACTGAGTGAATGCATGTCTTCTACTGAAGGATTTTTCTAAGGGCAAATGCAATGAAAAAGTATTTTTGAAATTTGAAGAAGAAACTTACCCAAATATCCTTATGCTTTTTTCACAAAATACCATTTCAAATTAATAACATTTCTTTAAAACTTATGTACACAATAATTTATATCAATCAAGTAAGCAAAAAATTGGGTTGCAACATATTTGACATGACCGAACATCCTGCTCCCTTCCCCACACTGCTTGAGGTATTTACTTACATCGGAGCTTCAGTGACTGCTTTCCCAAACTGGCCTATCTTCTCTTCGACATTATGATAACTGGCATAAGCAAAACAGAAAATGTACACCACAGAACAGAAAGAGTAAAGCAAACTTGACCAAATTAAATAGGGTTACAAAAGCTGCACAAAAAGTACTGCAATATTTAAATTTGAGCATTCACCATTTGAAGTATCTCTACTCCTCTAATACTAACTGACTTCATTACAACTTGAACTCCCCCAGAACATTATTTTGAAACTGCAATAATCACAAGCTAAATATTTAATCCTTAAAAGGAAAAAACCCTTTACACTTTTTCTCAAAAAAATTTTGTATGTGAAAATTTGTTTTCAGGTCAAGTAACTTGTTCTTACACCAACAGAGTTTCTAATAAAAACCTATGTTGGGAAAGTACAGAAGAACAAAAGATAGGAAGAATGATTAGATTTAGTATGCAAAAAATGTTAAGCTTCATAAGTGGAAAATTATAAAAATACCAGCTTTCAAAAGCCTAAAAATTATAATACTTCAGTGATACAAATAATTCACTGTTACTTTTTACTTTGTTATTGTTGTAAATATCAGCAGAAACCATTATCTTTTCCGTAAAAAGATATTTAATCAAAATTAAATAACTCTCAGTTATCCCCTTTTCAATTGGTCTGCCTTAATTATTTGAAGAATGCCACGGTAATAATGGATCAATTTCAAAACTAATCAAATCTTCATATTACAATACACGAACCTCATGACAATCTCTGATTATTCTTCCTCTCTAAACTTAAGCCTTTGATGCTAAATATTTTTCTTTATTCAAGTGAAAGTTTTCCCTTCACAACAGCTGTTAGTGATTTATTGTTGAATAAAAGTAATTTAAACATGCTAAACTTTGAAATCCATAATAGTTTTTTATTCTAACAACCACTTCAAAGCACCAAACCAAATTTGGAAACCATTACCATTTTCAGGTTGGTCGAAAAATGAAATTAATGCATGGTGAATAAATTGGAAACATTGCAGTTCTATTTGTGTTAAACAATATTAAACATTGTAACAAATTAAATAAATGCATGCTTTAAATATTTCCCCCCAGCATACATGCACAGAGACAAGGCGTTGGCAAAAAGCTTATAAATTATTAAACAAAATTTTATAGTTCCTGGACAAAAATAATACACTGAAACAATATTTCAGAAGGAAGATCATGCAATATGGCAGGAAAAGTACTTTATTAACAGTGCCAAGTAAGGTAAAATTAAGTTAAGAAAACTTGATAAATAATAAGAATTAAATCCAACATAAAACTGGAAAATTAATCTGATGAATATCTGACTATTATCCTGCTCCTTTCAAATACTCAGCAGTGTAAACCTGTTCCATGTCGAGAATTACAAGTATTATACAAGAAAGAAAAAATATACTTACACGTTTGACTCTCTAACATTGCGAATGCCCTGCGACATATCATCTTGGAATTCCTTCCAAACTGTGTATCCCAATTTACGTTTTAAATCACCAGCCTTCTTCTGCTTGTTAGCCAAAACTTCTCGCATGGTCCTAATCTCTTCTTCAATCTACAGAACGAAAAAATTACAATCACTACCCTAAATCACAAAACATGGACAGGTACATGGAAGCAAGTTTGAATGTACCTTGGCAAGTTCTTGCTGCCACTCTTGCCTCTGCCTTTCTTGCTCTTCCGGGGTCAGCCCTTGAAGCTCATTGATACCAGAGTCGGGCGACATGTCCACTCCCGCAGTAGCTTCCTCGGCTGAAAGGAAACAAAAGTCATTGTGACACATTCCCGACTAGAAGCAACCTCCCCACTGCACGGCACGTCCGGTAGCGCACGATCCTTCCCCGAGCGTTTCACCTTTGACCAACTGCAAAAACCTGCGGTAATTGCGCGGGCTGGTGACGCGCGCCAGGTAGGGCTTGGACACGTCCTGGAACATGACCCTCACGCCGCGGCCCTTCTTGTTGGCGGCCTTGAGGTAGAACTCCGCCTCGACGGTGCAGTTATCGTCGACGACGCTGAGCGTGTCTTCGATGCCCAGGGGCAGGCTGCCGCCCGTCTCGCTGTTCTGCGTGACCAGCAGGTACGTCTCCTCGTCGTCGTCCCAACACTGGTCGAACGTGGGCGTCCCGGCCGCCGCGATGCACGAGTAGTAGCAGTCCTCCTCGTACTCGAGGGAGGCGGGGCCCTCGGCGGCGCCGTCCTCCTCCAGGGCGGCCGTCCTCGCCCCCGCCTGCTTGGGCCCGTCCTCCCCGTTGTTGTTGGCGGGGACGCCTTGGGTCGCCATGGCTTCACGCGTCAGGCCGTCATCGCCAGCGAGCGCCATATGGCAGCCACGCTCATCTGACAGCGGCGGCGCGGCGCCGAGGGCTCAGAAGAAAGCACATCGGCGGCGCAGCACAGCGGAGGCTTTCGGCGCTGGAATCCTCGTGCCACGTCGCGTCGGGGCGGGCGGGCGGCGCGGCCGGGCGCGTGGTCAGCGAACCAAGGACGGCGCGTCGTCCCCCATCCCGCTTTCCAGCCCCGCTCTTTCTACCTGCCACGTCGAGCTCCGCCGGCGGACAGGCGAGCGGGCGGTGGACGGTCGCCCGACGGCGATTCGGCGGCGGGGGAAGGGAATTCGCCAGGCGCCGCAGTGTGTTCCACGGCAGGCCGTGCATGACCTCTTTTTGCGCGGTTTCTTCTCGCGACCCGTCGCCTAGCGGTACCTGCATTAGTCACCGTCGCCGCCCCCGCGCGAGGGACTGGCGTGGGAGGCTTCTGAACGTGAAATATGGAACAACTGGGATGCACGGGGCGGCCTTGGGACCGCCTCCAAAGACAACGCACTTGGGGTGGCATAAAACCATCACCGCCAAAAATTACGACGATCTGGGTCGGCCTGGAACTGCTCTCAAAATGATGATCGTATATTTTCAACTTAAAAACATTTGAGACTCGCAACTTCTTCAGTAAAAATTCTAACCTAAAATAGGAAGCAAGTTTTATGAAATATTCCTCCTCTCTCTCTTTTGAATTAGGATAAGACAATTGTCCACCGATTCTGTGATTCAATAAATTGGTAGCATTATCATTCACTATTTCTTAACCTCTTGGTTGAATTATAAAAATGGAGTGAAACGCAGAAAAAGTTTTGGTTACACAACACCCATATGACACTACACATCTGAACATTACAATAAGAGTGTACAAAGTTTTTTTATTAAATATTCTTCAAACAAGATAAAACCAGATAAAATTAGGCTACAATAATTTAGAATGATTAATGGAAATAATAATCTTATTGTTTAATGACATTTAAAGACTCAAATTTCCATCTTTTCTAAGCTTTTTGTATGAGAATACTCAATTCCAGATAAAAGATTTTTCCTTTAAGGACCTATCAACTCCTCTCCCATTCTTATGCAAAGTCCAAAATTCCAATTGCATTTGATCGCACAACAGCCAAAAAAAAAAAAAAAAAGAAACAGTATGAATCATATCCCGTTTTTACTTACTACAAAGTATCTTTATACTAAATGAACCCAACAAACCAGTCACACACGACCATCTATTGACGATCAAGTGTCAACTACAATGATGAGGTTAACTGCCAACTCAAATGCTGTTTCCAACGATTGGGCAAACTTACATCATTCAGAATCCTCATTCGCGTTACGGGATGTATTTTTTATGTAATATATGTGTTAAAACGTCCCACGTAAACAAGTTTATTAAAAGGAGAAAATACACAACCCGCAATAAACGTCATTCATCTTCCCTAACACACCCCACCAGATGGAGCAGTACCGGTTTTGGAGACGTAATCAGGAAAGTGAAACACACCAAAGAACACTTCACACAAGATAATACAGTAGCCACCAAAATCCTTATGCACATTTATCTACGTTGATTACATTTATAAGTGAAAAGACTGAGACATTGGTATAAAAAAACGCAATTATCACCTGCAGCAATGTCGCTCATGTTTCTTGGTCCTGAAAGCAAGGCGAAGTCCAAATTAAGACTTGAGCTCGACTGCGACAATGCACCTTAGCAATGCAGATAATCTGCACCTCAATTATTCGATCGACCGGGATGTCGGGCAACCACAATTCAATGTTAGGTTCAACCACTGCATGCAGTCCACCACTCGCGAATCGCAACCACCGCAACCGCTTGACGTCCTGGTCCTGGCGACCGCTGCTGATTTTGTTGATGTCACAGAGAAGGCAGGTCACGAGGTACTGCCGCTGGCGCTGATGGTGCGCTCTATAATAATTTATAATTAAAGCTTTCGTAGAAGAGTTCGAATATTTCGATTTTCTTACGAACTTTGATAATTTATCGCTGCCGTTATGTTAGATAATTTCCAGGAAAAATGCATCATTCGTATTTATTTTCAAGAATTGCTTTAACATATTCAAGTTTTTACGCAGGCTTGAATTAAAATTATGTACTTACTTAAATATTATGAAATAAATCCGTAGTTTAATTAATTCGAATTCTCAGTTTTTATTAAAATTTCTTCATTACAACATCCATTCTTTTGTAGTACTTTGTCTCCATGCAACCGGCCTATAGTCTGCCCAAGTCTTTAGCCTAGCACTTCCATCACAAGATTGTAATTTTCTAATAGTTGAAGCTACATGAAATAAAGAGAAAGATTTTCTATATTATTCGCTACAAATTCCTAAGAGATTTGCTTCTTTTCACTTCAAATATTGTGACAGATTATACTGTAGAACTACTAGATAATCAAATAAGTGTGGAAGTTGTCCACAGACAATATAGAATTATGTGAGAAAATATTAACAAGATTGCACTTATTAAATAATATATTTTATGTAAAGTAGCTTAGCAATGAATATTTGCCATGATGAGTGTTATAAAAATGAAGTTAGTTGCTCAACATCTAAAGATAATAGGTACAAAGATAACTTCAAATACATAGAGTAAATGAAACAATTGTTTGAATGAAGTATGAGCAGTTGCAAATCAACAATTTTCTCCTGGGATGTATATTCCAAATTTACATAACAACAAAAAATAAGTGAACAATTTGAAGTAACATGGTAAAACCACTGGCAGAACATTTAACTAGCCACAAATTGAAGAGGGAAATGAAGGAAAGCCAATTGTTTTGCTTCTCAACATAAATTCAGCTTCATTATGTGCTCATTTTTTCGAGTTCTAGTTTTGCTAGTTGTAGTAGGAGTAGAGCCAGGGGAAATAGGTTACTATTTTGTTAGTAATACAATTAAATCAAATCTGTAGTTCATTTACTGGTGAAAATTATTATCACTTGGATATTGTTGAGAAGTGAAAACTTCTACATGGTAGTTTTATTCATCATTCAATTATGCGTAGTAATGTACATATAATTAAAGGGTGGGCTGGAGATTCTGGAGTTCAAGAAAGCATGCAGAGATTATGATTCTCTCCTGTACTTCACATAAAATTGTTTATTGTTTTTGAAGAAATAAATCAAATTACATTAAGATCATCTTTGCTTGTGAAGCCCCTACTGAATTAATCCTGAGACAGTCTCTTTGATAATTTTCTTTCAGAGGGAAAATTATTAATGAGGCATATGGAAATGAATGTAGTGTGCCCTTGGTGAGGACAAGTTTATACTTTTCCAATATGAAACATCAAACTCTTTAGAGGACAATTTGCCCCCTTGTCAATACTCACCATGGACCTTTTCATCATTTAATACTGACTTGTTTGTCATCTTTATTTTTGTTTGAGTTTGTTTTGTTGGTTGAATTTGTTTCAGTTCGATTTAGAATTGGAATTATATATTTGAAGACACCCATGACACTTACTCTTTCCTTTCAATAAGAATGTTCCAAAATTATTGTCAGAAATGTCCCCATGTTTACATTTATTCACCTGGCAGTTGGGTTCTCAGTGGATTGCATTATTTGCTCACTTCTGTGGATTCATCTGTTGATACATGTGTCATTAATGCATGATTAATTTTCACAGCCATTGATCATTTTCAGCCTGGTGTTTCAGTCAGAAATTCATACCTGTGAATAATAAAATGCTACTCAATGCCAGATTACCGAATAGGCTGAGTAGGCTGCAGCCTGGGGCCCGCAATTTTAGGGGTGAACGAATTTCACCAGATTCAAAATTTCATAAGACAAACTTTTAAATGTTTTCTATAGAAATATTTCTTTCAATATTTGTAACAAAAGAAAGTGTTAATTAATCAAATATATATCCATTCATATATACAGATAAAATGAATGCAAAAATGTCATATATTGATTAAATCGATATCGTGGTGAGAATTTTTTATATGTATACATATAATCAATTATTCATACGTACACAATATTTGTGTCAGTTACAAATATCGTAGAACAATTTTTTATTCAAAATATTATAAGTAGCTTTAATGTTAAAAAAAGCAACTTAAAAGGGCGCTAAAATATTTTACAGCCTAGGGCGCACAAGTCAAAGTCAGGCACTGATGCCACTTGCTACTTGTTCCATAACTAATGAATTATTCATTCTTGTTAGATTTAATGTATTGAAATGATTAGTTTGTTATTTCCTTGTTTTATATTGCTCTTTTAATTATTATATTTTAAAATTTATTATCCAATTGTAAACAGAGTTGTTTTTATAGCTTTGAGGATAGTTTGGCCTACCTTAATTACCTTACTCTTACTTTCACCAATCTCTCCTCCCCCTCGCCAGTTTAAAGGCAAGTTTTGTTAAAAAACTAAACTTCTCAAATCATGAGTGATATTTTTGCATCAGTCAGCAACATTCCATAATATAAATATTATTCAATGATATGTGACACATCACTCTGTTATGCCATTTTTTGCATAGTTTAATCATACACAACATTTTTATCCATTTTTTTTATTTTATTTTTTGAAAAATTTAATATTAAATAATTTTTTTAAGAACAATTGGAGCCTTTGAACATTGGGGGCCCTGGGCCTGGGCCCATTACATGGGCCTGGTTGTAAAGCAAAACAAATCCAACAATCAAATTTTTACAGGAAACACTAAAAACTTATTTCTTAATTTGAAGTATCACACTTCTTGAAATCAATCGTGTAAATTAATTTTAAAAGTGTCATTTCTAGTTTGCTTTTTTGTAGTGTTTTTTTCTTCCTTTTTTTCTTCTTTCTTTCTTTCTTTCTTTCTTTCTTTCTCTCTCTCTCTCTCTCTCTTTTTTTTTTTTTTTTTTTTTTTTTTTTTTTTTTTTTTTTTTTTTTTTTTCCCTTCAAATTTAAATGTGATAGAATATGTATAACTTTTACACAAGTAAAAAAGTGAACTCATCTTTTTTTGCTACCTTGTGATGGACATCACATGAGGGGCTTGGGGCAGTAACAAACTAAACCACACCAATCACAGAAAGTCTCCTGCTATTTTGAAATGTTAATATCTCCACTTTGGTCTAAGTGTGATTGATTTAGTTCCTGTCCCATGGCCTTTGTACATATAAACAAGACATAAGCTTGAGATAAGCCACACTAGGGCCTAAATCAAAATATTAACTTTTTCAAATAGCAGAAGACTTCCTATGGCTGATGTAATTTATCTTATTATTGCTCCATGTCCTTCAATTATTTTATCAGTTATAGGAAAAGTCAATCAAGAAATTATTTGCAATAATAAAAGTAATTACACATATTTAAAGCTTACTTTGTTTTAATAGAATCTTGTGATTTTTGGTTTCAAAATTGGTTTCTTTGATGCCTTTGTTAAAAACAAATTATCATTTTACTACTACTACTACTACTACTACTACTACTACAACTACTATTATCACAAACAATAAGGGTAGTACATAAACTTAAAACTTATTTTAGCTCTATTTTTAGAAAATAATTTAATTTCCTTTCATCATTATCACCACCTTTCCCCCACACATGCACTTAATAAAGGAGAGTAAGATTGTTTATATTTCTTTAAATAATGAATTGGTTCCCCAGCAATTGTGAAATATCGACCAGAATTATTACTTGAATCTCAGACAAGTAAATCAAATTTCTCCAAGAATGTGAATGCATGGAAATTTGAGGAAGAACATTTTAACAATAGGCAACCATGTCTAAACCAGGGCACAGAACAAACCCACACTTGCAAGAAAGTCTTTTATCTATTAGAATTTTTGCATAGTGCAGTGTAAAATGTGATTAACAACCACATGACCAGTTGCATGTGATGTGTAAAACAACTGCAACAGCGAGGCACTGCTGGGTCCACTAGTAAATATATAATTCAATTTGTTTTCTGAAACCATTTTTTTATAAACTTTTGTCAAAAATTACATTTATTAAGGGGAATATATGTATTGAAAGTGATATTAGGTTGTTTCCATTTTATTTTGCTTGTTTTGAATTGCTCCAAAAGAGAGTGTATATTAACATGATTTAAAGAAAATGTATTCAGAGTCTACTATTTTATTTCTCCATTTTCTTTCCAAAACACAAATAATTCACTTCAGAAATTGACTTAAACCATTATAAATAAAACTCACAACTATTCACAAGCTTTTAATCAGGTACTACAATATACAATAATGACTTACATGTACAATGATTACTGTACTAAAATTTCATATAAGGTGAAATAATGTTACTTACTTAGTATTAAAAGGCATGATTAATTTAATTAAGAATTGGGAGCAATAATTTCATTAATTAATGTATACATTGTGTCATAAATAAAACAAACTTTTCTCTTATGTATCAATAACAAAGATGTGAATTTTACTACAACAATATATTCAATACTCAATCCTATTAACCTCAAAGGCAAATAATTTTTCTTCTATTTACAAAGGCAGCTGGGCAACATCGATGTATATCTGTACTAGTTTTACTGCACCTTATTGTTACAATTAGTGAAAGTTTCATTGCAGTTTGATTCACTTCAGAAGTAAATCCAGTCTTACAAAACACACACCTCTCACACATTTACAAAATAAAATATGGCCTTAAAAATAATCAAACATAACTTATTTCTATGACTTGCAGATAAAAATATTTACAAAGTGCAATATTTGGTCATATAAATCATTTGGTTGAAACACATTCAATTTCATCACCAATGAAAATCAATTAACTGGTGTTGTGTTATTTCCATTTCTGTGATGACAGCGAAGAATCCATTGGGTGTTAGGGTTTTCTTTATACACAGCCATCATGTTAGCATTTGGCTCCACTTGACGTTGAGCTGATAAAAGAAAGAAAACATTGTGACATTTAATCCTACTACAACAATACACTAACCTTAAGTATACAAGCAAAGTTATCACAAATAACCCTTACCAATATTGCCTCCAATTTCATACAGGAAATGAGTTTGCAAAGTCAGTTCTGGGTATCCTGAAGCCAAAATGCAACTGAGATTACCATTTGGAGCCAGTTCAGCTAATGCTCTTGATTTATCATGATATCGACGAGCAACTTTGAGTCCACTATTTGACATATCTGCTCTTCTAGTAGCCTCATCCACAATCCTAAACAGAAAGAAATAACAATTTTACAAAGTAACATCAAAGCTCTCTAAAGAGTTTGAACAGCTCATTAGATACAATTATTAGTAAACTTTTTAAAATAGAAATTTCTTCACCTGAGGACTACATCACCCGCTGTTGTATTTGAGGCTAGTTGAATAGGCATTTCAGACATTTGGAATTGGGGAGCATTCACTCTGATCACTCCATCTTGGAAATCAACTTCATTGTCTATTTTCCGCATTATCTGATCTCGAATACCAGATTTTTTACCCAGAAGTTTTTTCATCTATATGAAAGAAGAAATAATGAGGACAGAAGCAATATTAACCTCACCTATGTTAAAAATACTATTCAAGTATTAATTATTGTAATAAGTGCAATTTCAAATTAATAAATTGATCAAGTTCACAGGCACATTTCTCTTCCCAAAGAAATGCAGTATCTAGACCAATAAGTAGAGCAATAGTATGAAATATTTTAGAAATAAAAAAACCACAGTGATTTCAGTAAGGAGAATCAAGACAAGACAAGAGAAAACAAGCAATTTTAATTTTTTAAGAGATTGTTTGCAAATTACAGTATTATTTTTATCCCATGATCCAGGATAAGACAGCAAAGTGTCAAATGTAGCATTTTAGTTTTATAGTAATATGAAATTTAATTGTTTAAAGGGGGGAAAATGTGACAATTTAGAGTGAACAATGAAGTAATGAAGAGACAAATACAAATTACAAAACATAAACACAACAAATTGTATAACCACCTCTTTTCGTAAAGTTGGTTAAAAAACAGCAAGGAATAATTTGTCTAAAATTGGTAAAAAGCCAATAGAACTGAAATTATCAAAATAGACTTACAGGTTTGCTATTTTCCTTGTGGCCTCTACGATAACGTTCTTCCTCTTTCTGCCGACGAATCTGAGCAATCAAATCATCAGGAACAACCCATAACTTGTCTCCTTCTTTCAACATAGTCTCTGTAAGACGACAGCACGTAGCAGCCAAGCTCACTTGAGCATTCAGATCATTCTTGTCTGGTGGGTGAACATATCTAAACAACAAAAATAAGAGTGAATTTTTCTCAAACAATTTCTCCCAGACTTTAAAATTACTTAATTAAAAAAACTTTGCAAAAAATTTGGCTCTGATATTAATGCCACATCACATACCGTGGTGTGAAAAGTGATGGTGCAATAATCATTGCAACGTTGTGAAGAGTCATTTTATTTAGAGATTGGTGTTGGATTACAGCCAACAAAAATGAAAACAATGCCCTTAATGTATGTCTATTTTCTGGAGGAAGCAATAACACTAAAATATTGAGCGCTCGAGACTGGATGCCTCCTTTTTCTGGTAATCCTGTAAGGCAAAAAATAAAAATAATAATAATAATAACAACAATAACAACAATAACAATAATAACAACAATACTAATAATAATAATAATAATAATAATAATAATAATAATAATAATAATAATAATAATAATAGCAACAACGAGGTTGATGGTGATCATCATCATCATTATCATGATAATGATGGCAATGGTGAGAATGACAGAATAATGATGATAATGACAATAATGACAATAATGATAACAATAACAATAATATAAAAACATCAACTACAAAATACAAATCAGATAAAAATTCAAAAAGAAATTGAAGTACAATGTTATAAGTAAATAAAAATTAACGTAAATAATAACCTCAAATGGGATTTAAATATTATCACATAACACTGTTTCACAGCCAACTCTCAGCCCAAAACATATTTTGGATTCAAATTCCTGAATAAACTATGCATGGAAGGAGAGACACTACACAACAATATATCAGAAGCAATGTATCAACCACTATTTTAATTTATGGTATGAAGAGGAGGTAGCAAACATAAGAAGAAAATAAAAAATGGCAGGTATTAACCTGAAGCTGATGAAGTATGATGGCCTGAAATTAGAAGACAAGCTGCTAGATATCATGAACGAAATAAGGGAAAATCTCCCAAATATTCCAAATGGGGGAAAAAACAAATGTGAAAACTCTAGGGGGATAATAGTACAATCTGCAGCTCACAACATGTATTCATATATTCCTAAAAACTAACTGACTAAATACAGTGAAGAAAGAATGGATGAAGAACAATGTGGCTTCCTGAAAGAAGGTACGAAGGAAAGAAGGCAATTTTCACACTGGACTAAATAATAAAAAGAAGATGTCAACAAAACTTACTTATGTTTTTGCTCTTCTAGCTTTTATAGTCTTTGTAAACTATGAAAAAGCATATGACAGAGCAAATAGAAACAAACTATGAGAAATCCTGGACCCTGAAAACACTGACAGACACCTAAAGCCATCAAAAGCCTATACAAACAATCAGAAATCAAAATCCAAAACACAGGTGGACAAATCACAACAGCAATCCCCACACATATTGGACTCCAACAAAGATATACTCTATTGCCACCCTGTTTAATATCCATGTGAGCTATATTATCATGAAACGAAAAACAGAAATAAAAAGAGGCATACAAATTGCAAGAGTCAAGGAGAAATAAAAACCATACTCTATGCCAGATGACCAAGTCATTTTGGCAACAACTGAAAATGATTTTCAAAGTCTTCATCTGAAGCCTTCAAAATGAACACATTTAGCGACAAATATGACGTGAAAATTACAATAGCAAAAACAAAGCCAATGGGTTTCAAAGGAAAAGAACACTGCAAAATCAAAATAGTAACAGAAGATAAAATTATAGAAGAAAGGACAATCTTCTCTTACCCAGGAAACAAGATAGCTGTATAAGAAGACAATGTAGACATAATATTGATAGTATATAATGGAATCAATGGAACAATAAAAAGAAAAATTCAAAATACAACGAAAATTAGACTCCATAACATAGCAACAAAACCAACCCCATTACTAGAGACAATAGATTTTATCAATTGCTAAAAATGGGAAATGTGCTGTGCCAAACACTGAAGAAATGAGTAATTGTATGTTTAACAGTAAGTGCAATATATTTCTGAAGGTTTACAATTTGCAATAAAATGTGAAATCAATCCCAAAATGCAAAATGACATACAAAGTACAAAATGATCATGAATCTGCAAAATAATTGCTAAATTGCAATTAATGGCTTCATTCACGTTTGTTCACTACCTAGGAATGCAACATTAACAACAACACATCAATGTGTGAAAACATTTTATTTGAGTGGGCATGTTTATTAATTTCTAATTAACTGATAAAACAAAGGAAAAAATAATAAGAACAATATAAAAAACTGATTATGCAAGCCTGAGCGCTCAGGTTCATCTCAAGAGGTCTCAGCTTCCTCAATTCACTGTTTGGCAGGGCCCTTTTAACAGCATTGGACCCTTGAGCCTAGGTTAATTTGGGGGCCCCCTATTCTTACTATCACTGATGCTACAAAATGCTAAATCCTAATTTTTATAATGCTATAAAATGCCATAGCCTTGTTTTCAAAATGCTATTTTTTAAAAATTGTAAATGCTAAATTCTACCACCACTACCCATTATGGAAGTGAAATGTGGATCTTAAAATAAAAGTAGATTAGAAGCAATCCCATAGAAGATACTCAAGGTCACTAATAGGAGTATCAAGGAAAGAAAGAATAGGAAATTAAGACATAAGAAGAAGTATGAAATTTAAAAATAGCACAAAAATGAAATAGAAAGATACTAAAGGAAACGGAAAGGTCATGTAAGAAGAATGAAACCAGAAAGATTCCCTCAACAGTCCTGAAATATAAACCTAGAGGAAAAAGAGAACCAGGCAAGCTAAGGAAAAGATAGTAGGACCAGGAACATCTCACAACAGTTAAGGGAATACTGAATCCAAGGAACAGGTCACTACGCCAAAACCTTAATAGTTCATGATGGTGATGATGATGATGATGATGATGATGATGATGATGATGATGATAATGAACATAATGATCATGAACTTAATATAAAAATTAAGCTTTACAACCTGTTTCTATAGGTTTACCACAGTATTCTTGGTAGTTATTAGCATTTCTGGTGTTGCTATTTCTTTTGTGGTCTTCCTATTATTGTCTTACAGTTCTCTCTTATATATACTTCAGTTTTTGCAGTTGTTTATTCTCATCAAGTGATCCTTGATACTTCCTTTAAGAATGTTCTATTTCTTTTACTCATCTTTGTCTTCAATTTGTCTCTAACAACATTTCAAATATGAACACACATGAAATATCCACATTTCTCAGTCTGTCTCTTCTTGTGATTCCCCTGAGGTGTCTTAGAAGTTTCATATCTGCGGTCTGTAGTTTTTGCTTATCATTTTCTTTTATTTTCCATGTTTCAGAGCCATACATGATATTGGCTGCTTCATTGTGGAATTTTTAGGTTTGTTTCTGGGTCCATGTCTTTGCTAGAATGTCTTTTAATTGTTCCACAAATTAAGAGTCATTTATTTACTAATTTATTTTATTATTTACTTGCTTTTCTATGTTCTCTCTTGTTTATACTTCTAGAATGTATAATGATAGTTTGGATGAACATACTTATGATATTTACTTATTAAAATATTATGTTACAGCTGTATTATTCTCATGTTATACATCACAATTTGTTTTGTATATTAGTACATTTATAAATGTATCTATGTTCTCATTTGTAATCACATTATTCATATGTTCTAATGTGTATCATTTATGTTTATACATAATGTGTCCTTTCTGTGATTCAAAATAGTAGTACAGCTGAATATCCTTCAACTTACTAATATAGATACAAATGTTTAGAACATTTTAGCCCGATTAATAAAATTATGACTTAAACTTGATATTATATTTCTAGGACAGTTTTATAATGACAACTTCTCCATAAAATGTACTACTCATGATGAATAAGAAAGACAACATATGTCAGAATTATCTGGATTTCTTGAGCATTTGTTTTAACAAATACAGATTTTAGTAACTACCTTTCATTGCTATACATAAATTGCTTATTTAATCGAAATTATTATTACTATCATGTCATTATTTATGTCTATTAAAAAACATTTTTGCATATTGAAGTACAACTAGATGTACAGACAATGATTAATTTTTTTGGTTCACAATGTTTCAACCCTGCATGCCCATGGCCGCAAAACTGTTTCTATACAATTAGAGACAATACTGAGCATCAAAAAGGAAAATAATATTGGTTTTAACAATGATATTTAATGTATTAGAAACCGTTTGGAAAATTTAACTGTGTAATTCTAAAAGACTAAATACACCTGTACCAAGTACAGTGCACTAGGAATGTCTCTCTGCAGTGGCACCATTGGCTGGTGAGAGTGTTTACCACAGAAATTATGTTGATAGCACCAACTGAAGCTTGTAACAAATGAAAACGCAAATTGAGTTCTCACCACAACCATAACAGATGCTATAAGTGTAGTCCCCATCACTTGTTTCCTAGTGATCTGGTTGCTACCAAGACGTATATAACATTTAATAGGAGCCCCTGATTCATCTTGGTGTGGAGAGACTTTCCTGCTGCACTGTACTGTACCTCAGCTTCTGGGTTGATGACCCCTGATCAAGTTTTTCACCCAGTTTCCCTGATCCTTTGCAAGTTGCTTGGTTTCTTGGTTTGCTTCTGGAAATAAATGTAGCTTCACTATCTATGCACATTTTCTTGAGCTCTGTTGGGAATGTAGATATTCAAATAATTGTTCTCTATTTCCTCTCTGCTGTAAGTCAATTCCTTCATGTAGAACACTAGGAATTATAGCGGAAAATCTGTAGCAGATTTGCCTTTGCAAATAGTTTTTATTACATTGGAGAGAATATTTTCATACCAATTCTTGTCAAAACAACTCATTGCCATCTGTATTCATTATTCGCTTTAATTTGAATGAGTTAGAGCAGAGATCCCAGAGCTCAAGAAACCATGCAAAGATTGCACTTCTCCTAGTACGTGACAGTTATTAACCAACGCACTAGTACGTGACAGTTATTAACCATTTTTTAAGATTAAATAAATAAATAATTACACCTGAATTTGGAGTTTTCTTCACGTGTATACTTTATAATCATAAATATGAAATAAAAAATAACTATTATAAAATAATGACAATTACAAAAATTTCCATTAACAAACTACTTTTATGTTATAATTATGCTTTTATTTTTTAGTTGCCTATAGCAGTAAAAATGCTGATGAATAAAACCACACAAAATGGTTTTCCAAAAAGAAGTGCACATGCATGCACATTGCTCAAGAACAACAAATAAAATACTCTTGTATAACACTGCAATACATTTAATATTTTAAAAAAATCAACTCTCACAAATACTGCAATAACATAGTATAGTGTACAAATATACAACAGTTCTTTACACAACAAGAGTATCAAAAAAGTTGCTGTTCCATAACACAATATGTGAAGAGCAAATATTTTGATGGATGGCCTCTTCCTTGGAGCCTTGCTGATGCCTCACATCATCTGTGTTGTAAGCAGTGACACAGTGAGTGTGAGAATTCAGTTCGTATGCACAGTACCAGAATACGAGGAATAAAACAAGATATTTGCCCTTTTCAGTCAAAATCGAAACTATTTCACTGTTTCTGTATTTTTCCCAATTTCTGGGTACCTATCAACACCATAGATACCTCTCACATGGTCAGGGGCTGCATAGTGCACGTGAAGAGTATACATAGATCGTGAAATATATACAAATGATCTATATGATGAAATTGAAATATGGTGGAAGATTCTCTCTGAACACTTACCATGGCACTGGTAGAAAAGGTCTATATACTCCACTGTGAGCAGAGGCTGGGGCAAATCCCGCAGAAGCCTCTTCAGTAATCCAGCCAAGTCATGGCAGCTCACAGTTTGCAGGAGCTGTTCAATGCGGTCAGGTTGGCGATAGAAATCAGCTTCAAAGGCCTGATATAATGCTTCTACTTTTTGCTGTAAACCTGCTACTCGCAAGATACCTTCCTCTCTAACCCCAATTTTTTCAAGGTGAGATAAAACCTACAAATTTGTAAATCAAAGTAAAAAATTAATATGTATTTATGATATTGAATACTTTTCTTTACCAACAAAAATTAAATTTAAATTACACACACATTGAACAAATTATACATACTTTCTGAAAGACTAGAGGTATTGAACATTCTTCATTGGCTATTTGCCGATCCTTAGCAAGTAACATTGTCAGAGGAACACCAAAAACATTACCTTTAAAATTAAAACACATAATTTAGCATACAAATGATTGAAAAAACTTAAAGATAAGCACATCTTCAGTTGGAAACTTACCATCTTTACGCTTATGTTTGGGTGTCTTGCGTTTATTAAAGGTGATATTGTAACTATCAAATAATGCAGTAACTTCCAACAAGAGCAAAGGTCTTAAACGAAACAGATCTTCGTCTCCAAGAAATTCAACCCAAGTGCGCCCAACACTGCTTTTCAAGGTTCCAGATGTCTACAATATAAAAAACATGTTTAACATTATCTCAATTTGCACTCATCACATTTTATTTTTTCTTTGTAAAACTATGTAAAACAAAGAAGGAAACAGATGCCTTTATGAATTAAGAAATTTTACAGTTTAACTAGATTTTCCAGTCAAGTCATCTACGATGGTTTCAATATTGAAGTGTTTATAAAAATTAATGATATTACATAAAATATGAAAATAAAAGACAAATATGAATGCAAATGATGGGATTTGATTAATAAAGTCTAGGAAATGGAGTAGTAAGTGTTGCAATATTTTTAACCAGCCAGATCACTCCAGAAGAACATTCAAATAATTATTACTTTAAAAACAATAGTGTTAATCCCATGTAAAGGTGACTGGAACATCAGGCTAGCCATATCTCCACTCCAGTGCCACTCCTCTTGACCATAGGCCCTAAGGGGTATAACCCTAACTTCTAACTTCTACATGGGTCAGCACAGGGTAATGCATAAACATGGGAGTCTTCAACATTTTAAATTGAAAATAAAATGAAAAGCTCTGATTTACTTGATTTGAAGTAATTTTAGTTTTTTTCTTTTCAAATTAAATAAAGTGTCCTACCTTCAAAGAATTATTTTCTTCTGTGGAATAATGGTGGAATTTACTTCCTGTATTTTGTTGACATATTTCTTCAAATCCCAATTGACCATGTGAACCTGAGCGCCTTAAGGCTGATTTTGTTGGAGGCACTCTGGGCAGACTTGGACTTTCTTTCTGATCAATGTTATACAAATTACTGTGACTTCTTGTGACGGTGATATGATTTCTAGAAAGAAATGGCTACTTTAGAAACAATTCTTTTATTGTGGTAATGAACTACCATGCAACTAATAAAATAATAATTAATTCACAATTATCTTAGAGAAATATTGTTATTTTATTGATGCTTGTCAGAGTACTATAGCAAAATTATCAGGGGAGAATGGCTTTGAACTGATCGAACTGAAAGTTTGAAATGATTGAAATTGTGAATTTTGAACTGAAATACTGTCAAATAGAAAATCATTAAATTAGTTTTAAATTAATTACTTTACAGAACAATAAATAATTAAAAAAATAAAATAAACAAAGACACATAAAAATAAATAAAATAAAAATTTATTGTTAATCATTAGACTTGGATAATACATACTTTTGAAGTTTGCTTCTCCCTGGAGAGTGTATTCCATTGGTTCCATTCAGAGTCCCTTTGTTATTTGAAATGTAATGCCCATTGTGGTGACTACTGCTGTCATCTGTGGGATCACTCCCACTTCTGCCTCGATCTCTTGGACGTGGCAAATGGATAGTTCCAATAGGTTGATAGTAGAGCATCTCGATTCCTTCAGCTGAAGAAAAATTAAAATCATTCAAAATTTTTCAGTTCTTTGCATTTGAAATTTTGAAGAGAATCTCTTATTAGGAATTAGCAAATATGTTTGTAATGAACTTCTTTATAGTATGTTACTCCTGTCAACTCAGAAAAGTATCTACTCTTCAACTCAATAATGTATCCAAATTAAAGATAAAAACAATCACTTTGAAAAGGGAAAGATTAGGATCACATTTTAGTGAAGGGAAAAAATGTTTTCGTAGTTAAACATATTTTTAGGGATATCATCAGGGAACACTAAACGTTACCACACACAACAGAAGCACAATTTCATAATAAATTACATGAAAGGAAAATACAAGAATATTTACCAGAATTGCCAGCTAATGATCCTTTATGACTGCCCCAAGCACCAGGATGGCGAAAGACCATGGCATGACTGTTCGGTAAGGATGTACTTGGCTGGCGTCGCAATACTTCTTTAACAGTTGTGATATGGCTGTCAGGCCGATCTGCTGGAACATTTCGAACTACTGAGATGGTTGGTGTGGGGTAGGACCACAGCCGAGGGGGGCTGCTGTTTGCAAGTTCTATGTCGCCATCACCGGGTTGCTCCGAATCTAACGAATCAGGTGTGGCACTACGGGATCGTGTGCCTGTACTCGAGTTCTGTGAAAATGAAAATAAAGTTATTGCAAAAAGAAATATATCAAATCACAATAATCCAATTTCTTTTGCAAGACCAAAATATGATATTTTGTGGGATGGTATTTCATGAAAGAATTTACTATCAAGAAATCAAATAATGTACTTATATTTAAAGCATGTTCCAAGAAATTTTAGATTGACATGACAAATCACATCTTTAGACACTAATACAAATTGAATTTCAAAGTTACATTTTGAATTTTCATAATAACTCTCAAAGGAACATTTCTAACAACTTGATTAAAAAATAAAGAAAACATGCTATAATTTTATACAATAAATTTTGGAACAAGAAACTAGTGTCTCTGAGCTGTAAATAAACTGGTGGGGTGGGTGGGGCGAGTTGAGGTGAAGTGAAGAGGGTCAGAATGGAAGGAGTTGGAGTGAGGTGAGATGGAGTGGGGCGTGGTTGGGTGAGGGGGTGAAGGGAAGTGAGCTGGAGAGGGGTGAGGTCAAGTGACATGGGAAGGGGCAGGGTGAAATAGGGTGGAGTGGAGTGGTGAGGGATGCAGTGAGGTGGGGGATGGGATTGGACATGGGCGATACGAGGAGTGGAGGAGAGGAGTGAAGTGGGGTGAGGCGACAAGGGAAGGAGTGCAGTGGAATGGGATATGATGAGATGAGAGAGGTGAGGTGCAGGTGGAATGAAGTTGGGTGTGGGTGGGATGAGCAGGGGTGGGGTGAGATGGGTGGGTGTGGTGAGGTGAAGTGGAGAAGGGTGGGGTGGGGTGAGGTGAGGTGAGGTGAGGTGACGTGAGGTGGGGAGGGTGGGAGTGAGATGGGACAGGGGGTGAGGTCAGATGAGATTGGAGTCGTGAAGTGAGGTGAGGGGATCCGAAGTGGGTGATATGAGGAGAGGAGAGGTGAAGTAACATGGGAAGGCGTGGGGTGGAAAGGGATATGATAAGATGTGAGGGGAGGGGTGGGGGGAGGTGGGGGTGGAATGAGGTGGGATGTGGATGGGATGAGCAAGGGTGAGGTGAGATGGGTGGGTGTGGTGAGGTGAAGTGGAGAAGGGTGGGGTGGGGTGAGGTGAGGTGAGGTGAGGTGACGTGAGGTGGGGAGGGTGGGAGTGAGATGGGACAGGGGGTGAGGTCAGATGAGATTGGAGTCGTGAAGTGAGGTGAGGGGATCCGAAGTGGGTGATATGAGGAGAGGAGAGGTGAAGTAACATGGGAAGGCGTGGGGTGGAAAGGGATATGATAAGATGTGAGGGGAGGGGTGGGGGGAGGTGGGGGTGGAATGAGGTGGGATGTGGATGGGATGAGCAAGGGTGAGGTAAGATGGGTGGGTGTGGTGAGGTGAAGAGTAGAGGGGTGAGGTGAGGTGAGGTGAGGTGAGGTGAGGTGAGGTGAGGTGAGGTGGGGTGGGGAGGTGGGGTGAGATGGGACAGGGGGTGGGGTCAGATGAGATTGGAGTCGTGAAGTGAGGTAGGGGATCCGAAATGGGTGATATGAGGAGGGGAGGGGTGAAGTAACACGAGAAGGCGTGGGGTGGAACGGGCTACGATGAGATGTGAGGTGGGGTGAGGCGGAGTGTGTGGGTGGGATGAGCGGGGGTGAACTGATGCGAGATGGGGTGTGAGGGCGGGGCGCACCTCGAGGTCCTTGAAGACGTCCCTGATGTCCGGGTGGCGGGGGCGCGCGCGCGGCGGGCGCGCGTGGGCGTGGGCGAGCGCGGGCGGGGGCGCGTGGTGGCGGCGGCGCAGCGTGTGGTTGAGCGTGCGCACGCGCCGCTTCACGGCCTCCGCCTGGTGGCGCGGCAGAGAGCGCAGCGCGGGCTCCAGCTCTGCGTCCGCCACCTCGCGGCCCTCGGCGAACGCCTCCGACAGCTGCGGCAGCCCCGCCTCCACCAGCCATTCCGCCTCCTGCTCGCCCTCTGCAACACGCAAGCACACACGTCCAGTGGCCTCTCCGCCTCCAGCCTCCACCAACCACTTGCCTTCTGGGCCCTGGCAATAGTCTGCTAAATCACCAATATTTTAACCGGGAGCGGTAGCTCAGAGCATCAACTGATGTCACTGCAGCGCCTCTGACCGGAAGGCCCTAGGTTACACTCCCCACGGCGGCAGGATTTTCGACACTAGCTTTTCAGCTAGGTCGAATTCCGTCGCTGTCTGGAGGAGAATTCTAGCGACCGGCTGCTCTGATCGGTAGTTTTCCGTGGTTTCTCCGATCAACACCAGGCGAATGCCGTACCAGTACCCTAACAAACGGGCCACGGACTGCGCGCGTCCTTTCCTTCCTCTTCCTTGTCCTATCCTCTCCCCTTACACACACACTTACACTAACATGCACTACACTGCCACATATTCCGGGAGACCGGTCGGGAGCTTAGAACTTGTCCCGGCTGGGGCGGTGCCCCGCTGGTGCGAGAGTCCTGGTTAGGGGGAAGCCCCACTAGCCGGCGGTAGGTCGGCGCCGGATCTCGCCATCCAGTGGGGGAAGATCACCACCATCTCCCGAGAAATACATGAACTACACTAACGGGACTAATGACCGAAGCAGTTGACGCGCCCGGAAACACGAAAAGATCAATCAATCAATATTTTTAAAAAAATGTACATGACATTTTTTTAAAGTACTATTTTTTAGAACAGATTTCACTTCACAAGTATTGGTGCCAAAAACAGCACGTACACTCTCGCCTTTAGTAATGTTTATGTAATACTATTTCGACCATAATTTCTCTTCGAATAATCACATCTCAGCCGCCATTTTTTGAAAAACTCAATATAAATAATAGAACATTTGGTGTGACAACTCAATATTTTCAAGCAAATATCAATACAAACTTGGCAATTATAACTCCTTTTCATCCAACTAAATCATGTCACAACAATGAGACGTATTTCACAAGAATTTGCGAGCGCGAGGCGGAATGCCATTGTTGCATTTCAATCTGATATTTCCTACGGGCTAGCAATTTTTATTTCATATATTTCAAATAGGTTTTAAATAATTTCTAAAAGATTAATTTGTAAAGTATAACAAAAGCTCCAATATAAGAAACGAACAAAGAAATACGATCGTTTATCGTCTTTTCTTAGCGTATGAAATACTTATGCAAAGGATTAGATAGATTTTAAAAAAATGATAATTTGTATGGAATACCATCCACGAGATTCATGAACGCTTCGATTGTGTTATGCATAGTAGACCATTGCCTTGCTCCGTAATTTCTGAATTAACAGCCCGTAAAAAGCGCTAGCTGTGGCGCAAAGGCTCGCACTGAATCTGGCCACAACCCCTGCCCCTTATTTATGAATCAGTGTTGTGCTATTGTCCAAATTTATCCACTATTTAAATAAGGTAGAAATATGATTAAGTAGAAGACAAACCAAATGAATCATCAAGTTAAAAAAATGTGCAGATGATTGTGAACGTGAGTCACTAAATGAATCACAACACAAATCATATTATTCGTAGTTCAGTTCTGGGAAACTGCTGTAGGCGTTGAACATCCCCCCATGTACGAACCTACAACGTAAATTTCTTTTAATGGCTTTTCTTCTGCTTCTCTTTGCGATCCCTATTGTCTTATGTATCAACGTATGTTAATAGAAATGCATAAACCGCACTCATGGAATATTTTCCGCAATCTTGCTAATTTGTAAAACAAGAATGAAATAATATTTTTAAGCTGCATTAAAAACAACGTGGCATTTACTACATTAACATTAATATAAAAACAATAATAGTAATATTGCTAATAATTCGACTGGGAAGTGGCGGATGTAGCGATTAGCGTGGAGAGCGTTGATGACTCGGAGCGGCCGCAAAGTGGGCGGTGCGTGGCGAGGAGCGGCGGGAACCCACTCCCCACGGCCGGCGCGGATTGCCCCTCGCCCCGCCCGCCCGCGGGCGCTTTCCGTTCCCAGGCCCTGGCCTTCCGCGCGGGGGGCAAGGCCGAGATGCATCTGCTCGGTTACATCACGAACTGACGCGCACAACGACCAACCTTCTCTCCAAGGGACACCGCGCTCCCTTCCTGCTCCGCAACAGACATCGCCACCTAAACTCCGAAACACTCAAACATGTGCGTCCTAGAAAGTTTTTAGACAATTTTGCTTTCTCGCACCAGTAGTTTTAGAGAGAGATTAGTACTCCCATTTACCGGTAAAAAGACAGTTTGCTACTAAAGAAATCCCTGAACGAGCGTATCAGATATTCCACTTATTACAGGAGATAATGAATGAGATTTAAAAACAATATTTCTTCCTGTCAATCCCTAAATTATTACTGAATACTTCTAGTAGCTCATTCTACATTACGCATCTCGATGAGACGGTATTATGTTATACTTCCAACACAATGTACACTAATAAGCGCAGTTTAACCCCTTTCACATAAATCAAAATTGGAACAAATTATCACCTTTTCAAAAGCAATAAATAAGTAGAGAACTTAATTCAGTAGCAAAACTGATCACAATTAATCGGCAAGCGTATGTTCTTGTCGAGCACCTCGTAATATTGCACCCAGGATCACAACCCCAACACGAACACTATAATTAACATGTAGGTTTCTGAACGGGCAGTACCCATCCAGGACAAGTCAAGAACCAAGAGAAAGTGCGCGACTAATAATACTGCACAGGTAACGCAAAAAAAAAAAAAAAAAAAAAAGAGAGAGAGAGAGAGAGAGAGAGAGAGAGAGAGAGAGAGAGAGAGAGAGAGAGAGAGAGAAAAACTTACCATCACAACTTCTGGAGCTGCTCTCCTCGATCTCGTCGAGGTACTGGTCGAGCGAGTTGGTCTCGCGCAGGAAGTACTCGTTGAGGTACTCCTGGTACTCGTGGCTGACGTCGGTCTCCATGGCGCGCGGCGGTGTCACGACGCGAGGGCGGCGCGCATCTGGCCCGGCGCGGGCCCAGGCAGGCTGCACCTCGGCGCCTCCTGCGAGATAAGATAACGCGCTCCATTACTCAGGGCGTCGCGTCGCGGAGCCATTCAATTGCGCTGCAATTAACGGTGACAAGAGAGCGGCGCGGGGCGACGAATTCTGCTACGAAAGATATGACCCTTGCAAAGCACACACACACACACACACACACACACACACACACACACACACACACACACACACACACACACACACACACACACACACACACACACACACACAAACCCGACTTTTAACAAATGAATAATCACGAGTACGTTTGGCAGCGACTTGCTATTAAGTGCAATAATTTAAATAATGCTCTATTATATAAAATTAAATAATCGCAGACCAGCCCTGAGGAAGACCACGAAAAGATGGTCGAAATATTGGCAACTCAGTCTTCGACGCGGCGTCACCCGGACAGCCAAGATCATTCTCATAAGCATGAATAATTATACAAGAGTATTAGTTAATTGCACGCTATTATCTTCTGTTCTACAATTATTGCAGTTTGTTTACGAAGTATTTCTACTAGTGATAAATCACCTCTCAACCTCAATGGTACTATGGCTTATCTTATTATCAGATTTGTGTAGATTAGTGTACAATTCAACTTTTAAAGAAATTCCTATGGACATTAAGAAACATTTCTCTATCGTATTCCAAACACTTGCAATTTTCAGCATACTTCATTTCCTCGAAATATCTTCAGGTACTTGCAGTTATGAAGAAAGAAGGCCAAAAAACGGCTTGAAGATATTTCTACTTTGTCAAAATAATAAGAAGGCACTTTTACTCGTGTAAGTACGGGAGAGGAAAAAGAAAGCACAAGAGAGCAGAAACTTTAAAGAAAACAAGAGAGGGTAATCTGATAGCTACAATATGAAAATGATACACAACGATTCTGGAAGTTATAAATCAAATGTGTGGTTCGATTATTCAACATTTGGTTTAGATTACAATTATTACTTCCAAACCACCAAAATCCCATCACAGAAGCCCTGACGAAATACAATCTTTTAGTTGAACAAAACTCAGCTAAAAGAGAAACTCAAATACGTTTCCTTGTTAACGCAAAATGTTATGCAATCATAAAAGTAACAATGTAATTTCATAAGACAATATTCGAGAGAAATGAACGGAAAATCTGAAAACCTATCTTTATTGACAGTGTTTGACATCCGAGGAAGGTACATTTTCACGCATTCTATTATTTAATGGCCTGAAAAGTAATTTCAAGTTTGTTTTTCAAACTATGAATGCCCAATAATAAAATCAGAAAAATCCGCTAAAAGTAAACTCAAGGCCAAATGATGATTTCCACTCAAACATTTCGTGTAAAGCTTCCATTATGATCGCACAAGAAATCAGCTCGAAATAAATAATTAATGATGATAGTAATAATAATAATAATAATAATAATAATAATAATAATAATAATAATAGTAATAACCACAATAATATTACAAATTTATACAAAAAAAATTCATAAAACTTATTTCTTTAAATCCCGCAAAATTGTTTTGTATACGTACAATATAATGACAGTGCAACCCGCAGTACACCCAAGTGCAGGGAGTTGCTGAGACACTGCAAGCATTCAAACGGACAGTCACGGAATTAATGCGATGACGAGAGACCTTTTTCGAACGAATCAGGGAGGAAACTTCTTGTTCATTTGAATGCAGAAAATGAATACCTCTAGAATGAGAGCACATAATCTGAAACCTATTTGAGTCTGATATTGAAGACTCAATCAGAGCACGGTACCAGTGCACAAACTCCTGAGCGTAGCACAGATACAGCGAGCAGACAGGAACGTTATTCAATTGAACATTTAATACAAATTCAAAATGATTAGGTATTTCTATCGATTTTTCTAATAAACAAAGAATAATCCTTTTTATTTAAATTTTATTAATCATTCGTAATTAATTTTTTACTATATCAATTCGCTCAAATAGAAATAGATTTTTCGTCTTCTCGTAGTTTGTTATTGTATCATTTCACATCATCTTTCACTAATTTTTCTGTGAAGCCTTATTTCAACTGAAACTGATTTATGAGTTTGATCTTCTCTTTTACTAGGAATTTCATTGACCAAGGTACACTAGGGAATTCCCCTATATTTTGCAATGCATGAGCGTCTGTCCGGTTGAGCGTTCGGAAATAGCCGCTTTAGATAACTACGAGAGAGCCTGGAAGTAGTCGATTAGCAAGACAACTATGCGTGTATCGAAGATAGCAATGGTGACGTCAGTTACGTTGGCAACAGAACTGAAGCAACAGATAAGAACCAACAAATGAACAAATTTGGAAACAAAACTAGCGGACGGAAACCGATGCAGGTGTTTCGTACAAAGGGTAAAAGTATTTAGAAAATAAAAATGGAAAAATGCAGGGCCACGGACTGCGCGCGACCTGTCCTTCCTCTTCCTTGTCCTATCCTCTCCCTTTACACACACACACACACACACACACACACACACACTTACACTAACATGCACTAAACTACTACATATTCCGGGAGACCGGTTGGGAGCTTAGAGCTTGTCCCGGCTGGAGCGGTGCCCCGCTGGTGGGAGAGATCTAGTTAGGGGGAAACCCCACTAGCCGACGGTAGGTCGGCGCCGGATCTCGCCATCCAGCGGGGGAAGATCATCGCCATCTCCCGAGAAAAAACATGCACTACACTAACGGGACTAATGACCAAAGCAGTTGACGCGCCCGGAAACACGAAAAAATCAATCAATGAAAACCGAGATAAAACACCAACTATACTAACGGCACTCGTGGCCGTAGCAGTAGCCGTGTCCGGAGGCTTGGCCCCGCGCCGATGGCGGCCAGCGCAGCGGCGTGCGGGAGGTTTGAAGGCGCACCGGCCGTTGAGCCGTCGCCTGCCGCCGTGCCGCATATTTGGGCCGCCGTTGGCAGCGTCTTCGCTTGTTTTCCAGCGGCCGCGCCGCCGCCGTCAAGGCCATCGTCGCGCCGCGCCGCGGATTAACGCTCGGAAGGACCCGCGTCTTGTTTGTCTGGCCGTCGCGTCTTTGCGGCGCCCGGCCGGCAAGCGGAATGAAACAGCCACCTCGCATTCACACAGCTCACCACAGGCACGCGAAATGAAGTTGTTTCGCATTCAAAGCTTTCAAGAGAGGCGAACGAAATGAATCACTGAAATACTTTAAATCAACTTTCACTTAGTTTTTTGCGATGAGTCTCTACTCAAAATGTATTATGTGGAATGTTGAGCGTTTCATATTTACCACATGCTATGATTTGTTCGAGAAATATTGTCAAATGTGTTATGATGGTGTGCGAAATACTGGCATTTATTTCTGGTCAGGAATGGCATTGTGAAAAGTACACTCAAATTTTCCTACACTTGAAAACTCCCCCCTAATGTGTTGCCATTTCCTCCCCTGAGTACAGTTTGTCAACAGCGCTTACAGAGAGAGAGAGAGAGAGAGAGAGAGAGAGAGAGGGAGAGAGAGAGAGAGAGAGAGAGAGAGAGAGAGAGAGAGAGAGAGAGCGGTTGGAATTCTGCGAAGCTGCTTTACAGGCTGCGTTTCTTAGACACCAACCGATAAATTTAAATAAAATCTTGAGAAGCGTTCGGTTAGATCTATTGTATGTTCAAAAAGTCCAGAATCAGTGTTTTTTCGAACATGAAAGAAGTGACGGAAATTGAAAGCATGATCTTTATATTCTTATTTTATTCAGAAGGTTAAAGACGCTTCATGGTGATTAAACATTTTGCGAAAGTACTACTTGCCTCCTGTGGATGATAATATTTATTTAGGCACAAGGGATTTACAAGGATTCTAATGATGCAGAGGCGACGAAAAGCTCGAGGGCCTTCGGATCATTTGGACCGGTTAATGACCGCGGTACATACAAAATGTTGTTTTTTCTTAATTTTAATGATTTATCTACTTATTTTCTAATTAATTAGCTGTTAACCAGACACGGTTTGTGATATTTTTCAATCTGTTTTTTTCGTATTTCCCTCCCATAATCCCCTTTCATAATTTCCTCAATAAGAGAACATGTAGCGTCATTCAACTGTTTTCATATTTCCCTCCTCACGGTCCTCTCGATGTGGGAAAGTTATGCAGCGTCTATCGGTCTCCGTCCGCCGCAGTTCAGAACAATGAAAAAAAAAAAAAAGAAACGTGATGAGTTCAGAACAATGAAAGAAAACGTGAATGAGTTATAGCTAAAGTTGGCGTTTGAGTACATCTATTCCTAGAAAGTGTATTTCTTGTTTTTAATAATTTTTTTCTTGTGAGAAGATGTAATTACGAAAAGCATTGAATGACACACGGTCAATAATACAAATAATAGACTTGGCGTTTACTTTTTTATCGGCCTAATGATGTAAATAACCGAATGACCGAATGACAATTTTTGTTTTGTGATTATACGAGTATTTTACAAACACAAATAAAATATTACTAAAGACAACAAAATTGTGTACCAACTCGAGAATATCGTTCCTTTGTCGCTTGTGGGTAATTCGTTCCTCTCACACAGTATACATGAATCGTCGTGATCTACATTAGTATTGAAGTATTGAAATGTCCACTTCGGTTGGGAGCCTTTCGCCGCCCGCGCGATGTCGCCATGGAGGGGGCTACGATGTTTGATATGATAGCGACCGCTGCGCACCGTTATCTTGGCAGCTCGGCAGCGCGCCAAGCCTTCCTCCCCACCACGCCCCCTCCGACCCCCGAAAGGCCTTAACGCGCCGCGCATTTCAACTTTATGGGCGTAACCATTACGCGCCTTGGCCTTAGTGTGTTTATGGCGCAAACGCCCACTTTCCAAAATGCCCTATTTTTCGAACGCACTGTACATGGAATAAAGAAATAATACGCCCTCTTTAGATTGCTTCGTTGTAAACGAATAATTTCTTCTCCAAGTAAACTGTTAATTCTGACTCCTTGTAGATTGAAATTTCCACCATTATGAATAATATTTATGATACGATTAGTAAAAGTGACATTTTACTTTGCAAATAGGAAATGTTGCGACAGGAAACCGACAGGCCAAGTGGCGCAAAATAAAATCACTTTTGCCACATGAATCATATACTATTTTTTGGGGTAGCTCTACTGAATTTCCTTTTATTTTAATTCAAGTATACAAATCACTTAATTGGGTATCATGTTACATTAAGATCAGTTGTATCTGAATACACGAAATAATTTTTTTCGTGGCATGTACAGTTTTATCTGAACATTCGAGCATCGTCTTATATTTAGAATAAGTTCTAAAAATGGAACTTTTAGCACGCTGTGCATGGCTTAAAACAAACGACTTTACTAACAAAATATTTATTTACTTAAAGAAATTTGTAGCGAAGAAATGGTCTTTGAAAGATAAACAATGCCAAGAAGTGACTCGTGAGCAAAGCCTCAAACCGTCCAAAAATAATGTTACGGTTTCGGATTAGATTTATTTATAACTTCATTTGTGAGTCAGGACGGCCATCGTTGTTACAAAATAAATTAAACAAATTGTATTTACAAGAAGACAACCCAATGTATATAAATTTTAATCTATGAGTTTCACGAAACATGAATACAGCACAACAAGATTGACAAAATTTCGTTTTTAAAACTGAAACCGTTTCACTTGGATACAGCAAAGTATTTTATGAAATAATGGCTTTCGGTTTGAGGTCTTGCTTGTTGGTGTAGTTGGATATTTTATTCCAATTTTAATATTCAAGTTCTGAGAAAATAATGAATGACAAATAACTTTTTTGATGCATCGTAAATAAGTAACAGAGCAAAGAGACTCGGTGGACGCTTTCAGAAAACCAAATTCACGACCAGGAGAAGATTCTAAACCCCACAGAAAGGAGAATGCACTGAGCTTGAAAGAAGGGGCATTCAGATAAATGTCGAGAAACGCACTTTCACAAAAAAAATAACCAGAGAAAATATATAATAGGGGATATTCTTTGTGAGTTATTAGATCCATTTGTTATATGTCCAGATCTGGAAAGAGAGAGTTCTAAAAAATATGAGAGGTCCGCAATAATTTACACACAATTCTTGAATTCATTGGTCGGCAACTTAAAGAATATAACAATAGGATGTTTTTGAGGTTACTTAAAGGTTAAGGATGTTTTTGAGGTTGAAGGGCGTAACGCCTACAAGATGGCTTAGCCATGTCATCCAAGTGTACCCTAGTGGTCTTATAAATTGAAAAAGAGGTCATTTCGGTTAAACAAGTAGACTGAGATTATCCAGATTTTCCGCACTGATAATATCGCTTCGTATCGAGGCTAATTTGTAACATATAAGCTTCTAGAACAAACAATATTTTTCATATATAATAATCACAAGATCATTAGACCTGAATCACCTTTATTTACCTCGCCGATTTAAAAGGACAAGAGCAAAAGTAAACGAACAGAAAGTTCATGGTGTGTGTATGTTTTCCCAAAGATGATTGGAATTTTCATGAAAATGATTACGGAGTTAAAAATCTTCTTGCCGAGACCATACTTGACAGCCCTAAGACTCCCACTTTTTAAAAAACGTGTAAGAAATTGAAAGAAAGGTATAAAACTAAGGCAAATAATCAGACGTGCGAAGAGCGTACAGAAGACTTGCATTTCACTCGCCTTTCGCGACAGCTTACTCGCAAGTGCATAACGTGAAAGCAGAGCAGCGCGAAATGGAAACACGAGAAAAAGAGAGGAGTCCATCGAAAGGCTCCAGAAGGAAAGGTCCAAACGAAAGGAGGATTTCCTCGGCTTTCAATCGGCCAAGACGACTCGTTAGCCCGATCAGCTTACGGTTTAGTTTCAGTCGCTTCTAACAGGACGCCGTTCGAGAGATACGATCCGCGTTTTATATTTCTGGAGCTAAGATTCAATGATCCAAAATACTTTTTTAGAGACCAACTTGCAAAAGGGATTACTTTTAGGCGACGCACAGCGTGCTAAAAGTTCAATATTTAGCACTGGTGTTAAAACATAAGCGATGCTCAAATGTTCAGATAAAACTGAATGCCACAGAGAATCGTCTGGTCAGCTAGAGCTGATCTTCATGTAACATGGTACCAAATTAATTGATTTGTATATTTGAATTAAAATAAAAGGAAAGTCAGTAAGGCTGTCTAAAAATAGTGTATGACAAACGTCGTAAGAGTGATTTTATTTTGTTCATAGAAATGCGCCACACAGACTCTCGGTCTCGTATCGCAACATTTTCTACTCGCAAAATAAAATGTCATTTTTACCACTCATATCATAAATAACTATTCTTCAATGAGTGTTGTGGTTCGGCACTTGAAATAGAACGGTAAACCTTTAACTACTCTAATAGAATCCTTCACTGAAACCTTCGCCTACCCACAGACTCGAAGGGCTCGGAAAATTCAAAGCTTCCAGTGCCATTTTATGAGGGGGATAAAAGTGAATTTGTGAATTGTATCGCCCGATTCCTAACATCACAAACGGGATTTCAAGTCGCTAAACTCTCCGTTGAAAAGAAATACCACAACGACCACTCTGTTGCCACTTGGCACTTATTTCCATAGGTAGTAGAAAATACCGGGTGAGATGTTAAAGGTAGATAATTTTTAACACACGAATTGAGGATACTTAGTAAATTTAATATATGCACACTCGTCCTTTTTTGGCGTGCTTTGCCGAAAAAATAACTTTTGTCTTCTCCGTCCTTCTTTGCTCTTCTTTCCTTTTCTAATTCATTCTCCACTTCTCTCCACATGTTCGTCTTATTTAGTATCATTCCCTTTTCTTCTCCGGTCTATTCAAATTCTCGCTTTCCCAGCATTTCTCAAATTGCGAATTCCTTCTAGTCGCGAATTCCTGACCTGACGATCCGAATCTGTTAGATGTTGACCTACGTTTAAGGAGCTTAGCGTCCTGGACACAGCACATATCGGAACTCCTCAATTTTATAATGATATGCATCCTAGAAATACTTCATTAACATAACATAAAGAAAAAAGTAAAAGAAGAGTAATAAATCTTGTCTTCATATGGTTTTATGAAACACTCTTGTTGCAAGAATTAACAAACAACTCAACCAGTTTTATGCCAATCACTGATTAAATCATTGTAGCGTGAATGATCGGGCAAGACGACTCTTGTTCCTGTTTATGATTTTATGAAATTTATGTACGCAAGTGCCCGTTACTCAGCAACCTGGAGGAATTTAACTCATCTGATTACACACACATGTAGAAAATTACCAGTAAGAGTTCTGTGATATATTTATTTAATTTTCACCCAAATGTTGACCAGTCAGATTATTCGACGGGATCAATGCTTGAACAACACTACCGCAAACTCGAGACTCCTACATCGTTTGTCCGTTCGCATTGGGACAGCGTACCATTGAGCCAGCGCTGGCCTGATGGCCTGATGACCCGAGACAATGGCATTCCCTCGTCATGAGGTTGCGTGTGTGTGGGAAGGGGTGCCGGAGGGGGGCGGCGGCGGCGGGTGGGGCCCTTGTGTGTCAGCGGCCGTCGGAATGAAAACGCCCCCTCCCCCGCCGCTTCGCTGTTGGCTCTACACTCGCAAGGAGACACGCGGGGTTGGAATACGCGAAAACTCAGCGTGAAAACAGTTCTTCATACCCTGTTCACGTACGTGTGTATTTGTAGGACTCAATGACCATGCATTTCGAAGTTAAATGCTTTTAAAATGTGATATGTCAAGATCAGACAAAATATTATAGATTAAGTGAACAATGAAAGACTCAATATAAAAAAAACATCGCTTCGTATTGCGAATTCTATAATCAAAACGCTTCAGCGAGGAAACAAAGCAGGAACGATTTTGAGTGGAAACAATATATATTTCTAATCGATCACAATTAACCCAAATTGTGAATACTATCTTATTTTAGAACTTGATAACAATAGAACTGACTCTTTACAGTGAATGAATGCTACATGCAGCATGCCCCTTCCCTAAATAGATGATAAACAATGCATGATTTGAACGCATGTGATAAAGGACACGTTAGGAAAGATTTCGCAATAGAAAAGAGTATTTACCACTTCCATAACTAAAATAAAAAGATAATGCTAGTGATAAATAGATCCTAGGGAAGTGTGTCACAATTCTACATTCGTTTAAGAAAATGAATACCATTTCGAAATGATAATTCCTCTTTTCATTACAATTAACTTTTGATGCCGAATACCTTCCTTTGATACTCAAATAATTTGCAAACCAATTTGTTTGTTGGATTTTCTCAAAACCGTATGATGGCACTACTTTCACACAAAACCACTCCGGATAATTAAAAAAGTAACATAATAAAAAAAAGTTCCAAACAGGAAACAAGAAGACAGGCCTACATTCGGCGTTCTTTCAGTGCTGTGAGATAATGCTCTTCCACTGTCAGAGCATTGCTTCGACTGGAATGCTCGTCAAATTACCTCTGAGAATTCTCTCGACCGAGCAGTTGGTCACGCGAGAACCGAACCGCCTTCTCGAAGAACTAACTGAACGCGCACGAAGACAAACGGGTCTGCCAATGACGAGACAAGCACGAGGAGACACATACCGGTACCTAAACCTTGTCCTCAGACATAGCTAGCTGGATTACTCCGAACGAACAATTTGTCTGAAACGAAACACACCATCGGCTGAGATGGGTCAAGGCATAACTGTTTTTATACCGTGAATCAAATAGTATTCTGAATTTCACAAATCAGAAAAATAGTATTGATTTAAAATAATAATATTGGCTTTTTGTTGATGTGTTGTTGGAATTCCAAACATGATAATATATGTATTGTTTTTGCCAACATTTATATTTATTACAGTATTATTAGCAGCTTTCGATGGCCTAGTCATCGTCATCAGATATCTGCTGTTCGAAAGCCACAAAGAACACGTATACGTGCGACTACTATATTAACAAACTACAATTAAGCGGTGGTTTTTCGCAATAAAAAGACGGAGGTGGTGGCGCAATTCTGGCTTCAGATTCGGATTCAGCACGTCAACGCACACATAGAAGCATGTCGTGACTTAGGGTCTGACAACAACTTCCGAAAAAAACAATTTCACAGTGGGTTTTCGTGATTAAAACGTTGGAGGGTGATTAAAGGTTGGAGGGTGATCGCGCAATTCTGGCTTCAGATTCGGATTCAGCGCGTCGAAATACATGCATGTGTCATTTTTTGTGTGTCTGTGTAATCAGCTAGTACTAACTAATCGATAAATAAATGAAGGCGCTGGGGCGTCGCGCCTGGCGGGTGCGTGAGTGCGTGCGCGCAGGTGCGCCGCTTATCTGCGCAAATGGGCGCAGCTGATTAGTGGCCGGCGGTGCGTGACGCACAGCCAGCTCCTGCGATGACGTCCACGCTCAGGGCTTATGGGCATCGATGCTTTGCGGAGGGCGAAACAGACGAGGCAAATTACTTCCGACACGCCCCAACATCGTCTCTAGTCCTGGTGGTTGCAATTATATGGCCATACTAAAAATGGAGCTATTCCTACGTTTTCTGAAACAAAAACAAGTTCGTAACGAACCCTGAACCGAAAAGGTTCTCGAATCGCCCGAATCTCCAATTCTCTGTATATAATATAGAAATAATAGCTTTGACACAAAAAAGAAACTGGCTAATAATTTGAGTCCAAAGTATACATTGTGAAGGATGAAGAACTAATAATATTAATAATATTTATTAAGCCACATAGACTATTTCAAACCTGATTGAGGAATAAAATATGATGTATGCCGAAAGATTACAAATATTGCGCATGTCTTCTCGAGTTTCAGACTCCCTACACTCCGTTTTACTACACACTATTATAAATAAAGATAGAAAAAGCATTTTAATACTTGAAAAATGTTCACTCTAATGTAATAAAACTATATGGGCAAACAATCTTCAGATTTGACTTGAAGTTTCCCTGATCCATTGAGCAAATGCTGAGATGGCCCCTTGTTTTGCTTCTGGACATAAATGTAACTTCATTTTCTGTGCACGTCTTCTAGAATTCAGTGGGAAATACAATTATTCACATTATTGTTTCCATGTTGTCGCGGCAGGAAGTAATAAGAGCCAAAATTTATTGCTTATTTATCTTTGAAAATATATTTTATTACATGGGAGTTTTTTTGTTGTTGTTTTTTTCTCCCTTTCAAAATTCAAAATTTATTGCTTATTTACCCTTGAAAATAGATTTTTTTACATGGGAGTTTTTTTGTTTTTTTCTCCCTTTCAAAAGTCAAAATTTATTGCTTGTTTATCCTTGAAAATAGATTTTATTACATGGGAGTTTTTTTTCTCCCTTTCAAAAATTCAAAATTTAAGTAGTATATGACTTAGTGTAGGGATCACAGAATTTTGAAAATGTGCACACAATTCACTTTTCCCCATAGCACGTCATACGCAGTTTTTAACTGTTTTTTTGACGTAAAATAAATAAATAAATTTATTAACCCTCCATTCCTGTCGCGCCTTGCTAAAGACAACTCAAGAAATTTGCGTAGAAACTGAAGTTACATTTACTTTCAGAAAAGAAAATGTCTGAAAAGGGATTCCGAATTGTTCTAATGTAATCAAATACCAAATGTCAAATTTGAAATACCAAACGTCAGAATTATAAAAAGACTTAAGTACGAGTATCATATTTCAAAGTACATGAAGACTTTACATTCGAGATTTTTAGACAGGTTCTTGATAGATGATATTGCTGGAAGAGAGTTGTTTTGACCGAATTGAAGTCAAGCTTCAACAAACTTCATCGGCGTGGCATCATATGAAAAAAACGAATTTCCTCTTAGCCCCGAGCTTTGAGACTAAATCTAGACGACTTCGACGGACATCAAACGATTAGGTTTCCAATAGGAACAACCTACAATTTACATTTACCAGTAACTATTCATCTTTTTTGATGGGTGCTTGTAGGCTTTTAATTAAAAAAATTAACTTCCTGGACAGTGACAAAATACCTCACATACTACATGAAAAGTGTTTGTTATGTATGATACAAAGAAAGTTTCAAAGTGCACCTGATTATATTCGCTGGACAGCTTTGAGTGGACTAGTTGCGAAGCAATAATGAATCTCTCAATAAGCGCTGTCAGATTAGCGAGTGCTAACAGCAAACAAAGCATAACTCAAGTGGTTCTTATTTGTAAATTAGGTGACTATTCAAATAACCTCACGTATATATATTTTTTATCATAAGGAAGAAACTGTTCTATTCCTAAACAAATACACGGGTATTTGGAATTGTAGATACCACCACTTACCAGCATGAGCAAGCGTCAGGACACTTCATCTTTATCACATGACCTATTTTCCTCCTCATTGAAAATTCAAATAATCAAAACCGATAAATTAAGCGCTACAAACCAACAATAGCTTCATTCAGACAAAAGTAACGGTACTAAATGTAATGATTCTCAGTGAACATGTACAAACTTAGAACATTTTGCTTTAATTCCACGACCAGATTCTTGAATGTTTTTTCGTTGCTCCTAGCAGACCACATGCTGAGAAATTCATTCCGAATGGGGAGTTGAAGGCTGTGGGTTAAAGAAACGTATAAATCACCATTTGGTTTATGGTTTGTGGTTTATTTAACTACGAATTTGTAATGTATTGGGAGAAGTGCAAGTGGATGTGGCACATTTGGCTTCTCAAACGATCCCTTGATGATCTCCCTTGATGATCTCCCGATGAATAACACCCATAATCATACTCTTATCATCATCATCATCATCATTTACTCCTCGATGCAATGCAAGGCGAAGGCGATCTACTCCTGTGTTCATCTGACCAAGAAAGAGTGAGGGGCATACAGGCGTAAGCCTCTCCTCGCCTTTGCTCAGAAATGAGGATATCACTCATGTCACATTGATTTCTTACACAATGCATTAATATTTTAATTTTGTAGATCATGGCACTTCATGGTTGCACATCTGTTAACTACGTTCAAATTCAATATTCGAGGACTGAAATCTAGGTCTGAGCTGGAAGCTGGGTTGGAGTTTACGTGTTTTTGAGAAATGTCACCGACATTCGACCTTGTTGAAAGGTCGACAAAATACCTGGAGAAATCACGGAATAGGTGGCATTATTAACATAGTACATTATTCTCCTTTTGACGGGTGGATATCTCGTCTCCTCCAAATGCCGGACGCCACTCAAGAGAGTGATTGGAAGCCGCACACTCTCAGCACCCGAAAACTGCAGCTCACTCATCTTGGGTGCAGAGCACTCTTCACCTCTCCGTTAAACTCTTTGCAAATAAAAATAGAGCAATTCACATCATAGGGATCACACAGGCGCAAGACTGTTTGTAAAGTGAACCTCGATTTTTGACAAATTCGGAAATTAAATAACAATTAGAAATATTTTCGAAACTTAATTAGGTGTACCCATAATAAATTATATTTATGATACATCAACAAGTAACTAAAACTGTCTAACAATAAGGTACCCAGCGAAAATCTTTCATTATTAAACGTTTTTGCGGAAAAAAAATATTCGAGAACGAAATAATACTTTAAAATCCATTTTACAGCCTTTAAAATTTACGAGGTTTATTAGAATAAATATTTCTGGAGGTTGCCAACATGTTTTCATGTATTTGCAAATTTTCAGTTCATTACCCAAAACTCAACGCAGAAGAAATGATGAAGTGATATAAAAAGAAGAAAATCAGATTAGTAGAGCACAAATCCAGAAATTTATAGATGCTGAAGGGCCCATCACCAATATTTAGAAGTTCAATTTCGATTTTTCCTCCTTGGGCATGCGCGAAGGGGGCAGGGTGGTCAGGAAATCCAATGGAAGAGGGAGTCCCAAAAAGAAGTTGTAAGTGTTTTAAGCTACACACCCGTCTATGCCTCTACACCTTTTACAGGTATCGCAATGCACCTCTTCGTGGAGTCACTCAAAGCTCTTGTGCGTTCTCCCATATGTCGCAGAATTCCCCCCTTGCTTGGTGGCCAGAGGGAATACTTTCGCCGCGGACCCACATAGCTCGGAATCACGTCGCGTCCTGTCCACCGCGATTTGGGCAGCAAGCACGCTACGTTTGCAGCGGCGGGCGGCAGCGGCGGGCGGCAGCGGCGGGCGGCAGCGGCGGGCGGCGGCGGACAATGGGAGCGCGGTTCCCGGCCGGCGTGGCGCGGCGCGGAGCGAAGCGTCTGCTCGTAAACGGAGAAAGTGTGCGGCGGTGGCGCTGGCGGCGGCTGCCGTAACCGCGGAGCGGAGCGAAGTGGCGACGAGCAGGAAACGAAGAGCACGGGCGGGCGCCAAACAGCGGAAACTTATGGAGAAACCGCGTGGCGCGGGGCGTCTTCATGACTTGACTCGCACGCGCGCCTCCCCCCCCCCATAATAATACTCTGTGCGCTCACCTCCCCTCCGTTGGCAGCGCCATAAAGCCACGGAGAAGGGGATCTGGTGCAGGGCGGAAGATCTACGGGGGCTCCTCATTACAAACTAGTTTTCCTCAGTATTCTTGTCTCCATGCAAAACAATGAACGTAAACGTGTAATCTGAATTAGAATGAATTTTTTTTGAGTGTTTTGAATGAAATAAATATTTCAGGGCCCCCTACTTCTGGGCGGAAGTAGTGCTGTGCCACTGGCTTGATGGACTTTGGGAACAAACGAATGCGCCAATGGAAACACGTCCTCTTCAGTGGGAAGAGTTGGTGGCGGAGTACCAACGGGAGGAGGCGGATATGGAAGGCGCCGTGGACATCTAGACTCATTCTATAAGATGACGAAGCAGAATACTTTCTCTTCATTTCTTGCCAAAAACGCTCGTTGTTGTTTTCTTAGTGCAACTTAAAATAATGAGTTAGGATAGAGGTTCCAGAGCACAAGAAAGTCATAGATTGCACTTCTCCTAGGACCTCACACAGTTATTAACATTTTTAAACGTCAAATAAATTAGATTATTGTTTGTAGATTGACAGGCTGATCTTACTTCCCATTATATTTGGCTGTTTCTGTACGATATTTCTATTTGTGCCAACAGAAGAATTAATCACGACATAGGGGCAAGAGGAGAGGTTCAGCAAGGAAAGGAGGAAAGACTAAATTTTATCGTCATAACAAAAGAAGATCAGAGAACCTAATGGGACAGAGGAGCCATTTCCGTCTTTGTAGTTTTAGAATGCAATGATAGTTCTTATCAGGTCATTTTTCTGAATTTTTAAGCATGAGAAATGAAGTGCAAAACGATTTCCTTCTTTTAAACAGATTCGCCAGAATTAAGTGGATTAAGCATAACTGATCTCCTGTAACATTCACCACGCTCGGCATATCAAACCATCGGGTTTTGTCGAGATAATTCAATTTTTTAGACTTCTGATTCTTACAGTGTCCATTGTCAACTCGTCAACGCCCCGTTATCAGAAGTGCACCACGCGGGAGATCGCTTCGCCGCCTGAAGCGCGGGCGATGAGCCGTGAGTGGCTTTCCATGTTCGTGGACGGCGTCGCACCGGCGCCTTTCAAACATCTGGGGGCACTAAACCTCCGGACGGCGAACGCAACAAGTGGACGCAAGAGGGCGCCCGTTTTATTACTCTTTATAACTTCTGAGAGCTTCGTTTTTATTAAATTCCCAGAAACAGTTGTAGAAAACGAGGAAGACCAAATATACGACTTGTTGTCAATATAATTTACGAACTTTGAAAGCAAAAAACCAAAGAAAAGATTCGATATTGCATATCGTTAGAAACTTTTTTTTTCAAACATCACGTTAGAAGTAAAACTTCAAATATACAGTAATATGACATTTTTATAGTACATACAATGATATATATTTTAGAGGAGAAAGTTCTATACATAATTTCTTTCACGACTCCACCTCAAGCGCTTTAATGTTTTCGAACCTGAAGCAAAAGTCTCATATCACATTTTATTCATCGTTTTATTTCCATAATAATTGATAAATAATTATTTTTGTATATAAAAAACATCTTAGAAAGAATATTTCCTAAAATGGCAAACATTTCTGTCAAATTTAAATGAACAATTTATCGGCTTCTACAGCTATTTGGTCGCGGATTTCATCATTATATACGTATGGTCAATACCAATTCAAAAGGAATGTTTTCACTTTCCCACACTAAATGTTGAGCCAAAAAATAAGCAAAACACTTTTCGTTACGCTCCTGGGACATAGGGACTTACTTCACCGCAAGAAAATAGTTTCACTTCAATAACATACAACCATAAAGTGCAAGGAAAATGTTAACTAAAACGTTGCTGAGTTTTGTCTCAAGGTAAACTACAATGGAAAGCGAAAATATGAGGTTGGCTGCGAAAAAGCTGCCATTCGGGGCTGGTATTTACAAGGAAGGCGGAGTCGCAAATCAAAAGTGAAGTGGCCTTTAACAACTCCTCTGAAGGAGGCCTCCTGCCTTTAACAACTCCTCTGAAGGAGGCCTCCTGCCTTTAACAACTCCTCTGAAGGAGGCCTCCAGCAGTGGGTTGCAGATCGAACGCGCGCGGTGAGTGACGTCCGGAAGCGCAAGTGAGGAGCCGCGCGGCCCGCTCCGAGGAAGGCACGCGGCGCGCCGCGGTGCAGGGGGTGGCTGCAACAGGGCTCAAGCGTCGAGTGTGAAGGGGATGTGGTAGAGGCGATTTTAGTGGAGAGGTGGTGACGTCTACGGTCACTGTGAGGTAATGGTGATGGTGTGGACACTGTGGTGCTAGATGGTAAAGATGTTTCCTGGTTAAAAGGTGTTGGAGGAAAATAGTTCACCGAGCTGGTTGTAAAGAGGTGTTGATGGAAGTGAAGTGTCGATGACGATGAATTGAGGATTGTAAGGGGATGGTGGTAAGGACGATGGCGAAGTGATGATGGTGGTGAAGTGCTGAGGGTGATGAAGTGCTGAGGGTGATGAAGTAGTGACGGTGGTGAAGTGGTGACGGTGGTGAAGTGGTGACGGTGGTGAAGTGGTGACGATGGTGAAGTGGTGACGGTGGTGAAGGGGTGACGATGGTGAAGTGGTGACGGTGGTGGAGTGGTGACGGTGGCGATGTGAAGACGGTGGCGACGTGATGATGATGCTGATGGTGGCGAGATGATGATATAATGACGGAGGCGAGGTTAACTGTGTGTGCCTGCGGGGACGCCAACGAGCGCGGAGGCCGTGGGCGGCGCACGGAGGGCGGAGGTGGAGCCTTGCGCAGACTGGACCGCGCCTTATGCAGAAGACCCCACGCAGCATCCGATCAACCGCCGAAGGCCCCAGATGACGTCCCTGCTGACGCTCTCCAGGCGGAGGCAAAACAAACAGCGAGGCGGGAAACCCACCTCCTAACAAACAAATCGACGGGCACATCCTGTTCATCCGCTAGAAGCTTGTAAACATTAGTTCTCCTTCCTCTTTTCGCACACCACAAGACCTCGAAAACTATTTCGAATAATATTTCGAAACAATCTGCTACTGCAAAATGTTCAGTTGCTTGTTGACCTTGTAATCCTATTTACTTCTGATGTGTTTACAAATACAGATCTTTGCAATATTTTTAAAGATGAATCACTAGACTCCTTTTACGATTTTACGTTCCTTATTTACTTATTGAATTAATAAATAAATAAATTTCGTAAAGAGAATGCAATTAACCGTGTCTAATTACTAAATAAATATAAATACTTTTAGATTCACAACTGTTCTGCAATCTTTCAAAATTTGATAAACAATAGAAAAATTGCCTTGTGAAAATAAAAGGAACGTGAACGTAGTGTCAGCAGTCAATGATAGTGCATGAGAATGCGTCAGCAGTCAATGACAGTCATGTTGACAGAAATAGCTCTCGAGCTTTCTCGGCATTATACTCAGTCTTAGTTTTATCTGCGACGTCATTTACTGCGTGTAAATCCTGTTTGGAAATGCTACGTTGCCCGTAGCCGTGATCCAACTCTCAAAATAACCTTCATAACAGACTTATCGAATGGGGAACTCGTATGCTTCTAAATCGGATGATACACAAAGCTTTCGTTTGCCTTGCACATATTTCCTAAACTAATTGAAGTTCGTGCTATACAGCTGATGAAAATTATTTTGAGTTTTAGAAAATGAGATATTCAAATTCACTTTGAAAAATTAAACAGGGAATTCGAAAAATTAAACTTATAAATAAAAATTTAAATGCAATTACAAGAATGGAAAGTACTTTATTCTTAGTTGTTAGATTAAACGCCTAAATAAATTCATATCGAAATGGAATAGAGAATTTAATGGCTCAGTAGAATGAATTATTTCCAATTATTTTGTGAAATTGAATTATTAGCATTAAATAAAACTTCAAATATTATTCTTTGAATGTAATATTATTTTAATCCAGTATGGACTTACAAGTGTACCGTGTTACATTTTTTAATTGTTCCAAATAATATTACGAAAGTTTTAGTAAAACCCCGAATATCTCAGAAGTAGGTCATTATGGGACAGCCCCTTGTTGTAATGATCGAGTGGTGGCCAGCGCTCCTTGCGCCGTTCCACGAGCGGCCGGAAGCCGCTCCACGAACGCCTTGCGCCAGCGGGGGTTTCCTCACAGCGCGGGCCCTGCGTGACCATAGGCCATCGGCTGCTCTGGCGGCCGGCCATCCCGGCGCTTCCGGGCCACACCACGCAACGCGCGACCCGCCCCGCCCCCGCCCTGCCCCGTCCCCGCTCCGCCCCGCCCCGCCCTGCCCCGCCCCCGCTCCGCCCCCGCTCCGCCCCGCCCCGCCCCCGCCCCCGCCCCGCCCCCGCCCCGCCCCCGCCCCGCCCCGCCCCCTCACACGCCTCGCGGAGCATTGCAGAACAGCCCCTTCGCATCTGGGGCAGAGGAGAGAGGGGGCGGTCGCCATCATATGAAATTTCCTCCAATGGAAGAGCTCTAAAGCAAGAAACCGAAATTTTACTTACAACTCGGTCATGAAACCGTTTTGACTTCTTCAGGCTGGGCAATGTAGTGACCAGCGCGATAGTTTTCCGACGGTCAGAAGTCGGATTCGAATCCCAATCTTTCTAGATGGAATCTATGGCAGGCAAAGCGAGTAGGGCCTTTTCCCGGGGTTGTTCTGCTTTCCTAGGCTTTCATTCTACCGTCTACTCCGGGAGTTTTCAATCTGTGCGTTGCGGCTCCCAGGGGCGTCAGGGCCTTAGGGTAGGGGTGTCACAGTGATTTATCAAAAATGATCTTTAAATATGATTTGATTTACTTCGTGCCATTTATGTATTTCGTACTGCCATATTTTTGCCAGTACACACACACACACACACACATATGCACGCACACACGCACACTATATATATATATATATATATATATATATATATATATATATATATATATATATATATATATATATATATATGATTATGATTTATTGTACTAATTAATTATCCTTTACCAATAGCCTATAACTTACCTATTCGTTTGTGACGAATATTTAGTAGGCCTATATTAACACTTGTATTTGAAACTTGTTGCCAGGGGAGCCAAGGGAAGTTGTATTTAGGTCAAGGGAGCCGTGGACGAAAAAAGTTTGAAAACCCCTGGTCTACTCCATTTTCATTCTCATATTCACATACAGCATCATAAATTTCATTATCAAATCAAACATCTTCACATTTCGATATAAACTCTTTATAAACTATACCTGAAGATCAGCTGAGAGCATTAGTAGAGTCTCTCTTCGAAACAACGGTCATTGCGTCGTCTCTTCAAAATTAAGGATATATGAAGATAAGAAAACATATAAACAAAATCGTAAATAAATGGACAATGTCTAAAACTTGGGCTGAACGCCCGGACACGCCCTAGGACGTAAAAGAGGGAGACGAAGAAAAGGAGGAGGTTGATGAATAATAATAATAATAATAATAATAATAATAATAATAATAATAATAATAAGAAGAAGAAGAAGAAGAATGAAAGAAAAGGAAGAAGAAGAAGGCAATATGGTTTCCATGGAGAGGAGGCACGGGGAGGGCGGCGGAGCGGAGCGGTTGGGGCGCCGGCCACGGGGCGCCACTTTCGCTCTCGGACAAAGGCGAAGCGCAGCGCAGCGTGGTGGGGTGGGGTGGGGTGCGGCGCAGGCGGCGGCTGGGGGAAGCCGTCTCCGCTTTGGCGCATTCGCCACGACGCGACGCGACGCGCGCCGAATCGGAATTAATGGCTCGCCTTCGTTTGAGGCGCCCAAGGTGACGCTCGCAAACACACAGTTCCTGCCGGCGGACGTTTACCTGGCGCGGGCGGGGCACCGAGCACCTCTTTGTGGAGAATTTGCTGTAGCTCCGGCGAAGGCGAAGGACAGCGCACTGGAAGAATAGGGCCAAGATCAAGATACTGCAAACGAATGGAGCAGTTTCTTGGCCTTCGTCGTTCCCAATTCACCTAGCCGATCATTTAATTAAGAACAATGACTTATCCCAGTGTTTAGACACAAAAAATAATGCGTTCCATTCCTCCTGGAGCGGGGAAATTTTTTGTCGGGTTCTGTCAACATGAATTTGTCCTTCATAACGTGAAGTAAAACTAAAATATTTATGGAAGTATTTCCTACTACTGTTGATAGTGATCAGAATGAATTCCCATGTACGGCGTTGTGATTGAACAAATCAATGTAATGCATAACACCAACTGGAAAGAATACCTGACCTCTTCAGCTCAGCTCTGTTTAGTTTCAATGGATCGATAGTGCAGAGCTCTGTTGGTCCCTTTCATGACACAAATTTAGGTCATAATTCAATCTATAAAACACATCGGAATAATAGAGCACCATTGTTACGCTTCATTAAAAATATACTCTGCAAACCGTTTAACCTACTTCAGCAATTAAAAATTGGAATTTCTTTCCAGGCTGCTTTGATAATTTTCTCTCTCATTTTGAACGCATTTTAAACTATACAACTTCATTTATTAATAATCCATTAATTAGAAACATACGTTGTATTTTTTTAAATGGCAACTATATTATAGTTTGTACGTTTAGGAGTGGTGGTACGTTCTTTTGATTGACACTTTTGTGGAAATTATTTACAAAAGCATACCATTTAAACAAAATTAAGTCCTCCGTGTACAACGACAGTAATGGGACAGTCTATCCTGTCATTTGTTGTTCGTTAACTTGTAGCATTAAAATGTTAACCAGATAATATATTTTACATAAATACAGCTATTAGGCGTCCTCACATACGGTTTACTTCCGGAGCTCCTTATCAGCATAATTATCTTTTCAATTAATTGTGCTCGTGTACTCATACTTCTCGCAGTTCGTTTATATCTTCACTTTGAGGTCTCTTTATGGCCTTCAGTCGCGTTAACGTGTGACCACTGCGCATCCTCGCGAGGACAACAAGGGGCTCCAGCGACCTACATGCACGCACAAGTGTTTCTGCTTTCCATAATGATAATAAGCGTGTAATTATGCCCCTGCTCGAAGGCAGCGAGCTGTAAGTTTAGTTGCTGACGGCACGCCGCTGTGCGGCCGTCAAGGTGCTTACACAAACAGGGAAGCGCAGAGGCATGCATATGCAGCGCGGGCGGCTCGCGCCGAGCGGTTGGAGGTCGAAACAGCCAACGCGAAAAGTTCAAATTTCACTGGCAACAAAGTTTCAAAGGTTCACTGGCCACTCAAATAAATGGTCCACATAAAGTACGTCCTAATGATTAAAGTCCATTTAAAAAAAAGGTATAAAGTTGAAAAACATCTATCATAATGTTTTAGCAAGTTAGTCTTCCTATTGGGTTCTTTCTTTCGGAAATAATTGATTTCAACAAATAAATTATTCGTTAGCTCACAGATAGCTTGGAATATTATGTGTTATCTTTTTCATCAAGCTCCGCATTATATTTTCTATTCTTCTTCGGTTCGTAATATATTTTGTATTCAACGGGGCCTAAAGTTTCCATAGTTTGCACATGAGAAACGAGACTATTTTTATGTCATTCTTATCTTGAATGCTGCAGAAACTTCCAGGTCCTATACTTATCTTTGTGGTATTTAAAGCACGAAGGGTTTTAACTTAGATGTGTAAGCATTGTATTCAATCATATTTCGTGATTTTTTTCTTTAAATGAAAGGTAGTGGCTAAACATTTTACATATTTTTTAATTCAGATTTTGTAAGAAGTTTTTCTTCAGGCATTGAAAAATTATATTGTAATGATTAGGGGGCGGATTTTAATAAAATGTCATTTTTTCTTTTCACTTCAGAACAATGTATTTTAGTTTAAACAATCATTTTATGTTATGACAAAAGGAAATGACGCATTTTTATATGACTTTCTTTTACACTTTTCGACTAGTAAGTCATTTTTTATCCTTTTCCGTTATTTTAAAAGCATTTTTCGTTGATTTCATCGATTTTAATATAATTTTAATAATATTTGGTTCAAATAATATTTTTGAGATGCAACAAATGTTCTTCACAGAATTCCAGAGTAGCCTACTCGTTTTCTTCGCTAAGCAATATTGTAATGCCAGCATGTAACATTGCATGTAATCTAAGGTTCTGTGACGCCTATCAGAGCCGTTGTCAGTTCGACCGATTTCGCGATAACTAAAGACGGAGATTTCCTGGTAAAGAACAGTCCAAACCAAAAGTTTGCAACCTGAGTTCACTTGAACGATAGGAACAAGTCTCGATTTCATCAGTAACATATCCAACAAGTTGAGGCGTTCATCTAAACTGGTTTTGATAAGATTTTTTACGTCATTGTTCTTTGTTTTTAAATTTAAAACCATTTTAAGAGTATTTCATTGATCATTTGATTTTTGGCGCTGTTTTAGGTCATCAAAATCCGCCCGTAGTAACGATGTTTGGCTTCTACTCCACGTGCGGCGTTTGGGGGATGAGTTTGCTTCAGCTGCACCATTCGCTGAGGCGGCGCCGTGCGGAGGCAGGAGGGCGTGGGTGAGGCCTTCGGGAACAACGCTTCGTGCGCGGGGGCGGGGACAGGGGAAGGGGGGCAGTGGGCGGGCCAGCGGCGCCTTGGAAGGTCGGCACCCGCCGCGAAGGCAACAGGGTGTTCTGATACGGAGGACAACTTTTCCCTTGTCGCCCCCCACGAGTTCACTATGCCTACAGTTCTATGCTGCAGTGCGCCACCGCACACTTTCCACCTCTGGGTATGGGGGTTCGAATTCCAGGCGATTTATAAGGATTTTGGGGTGAACAAACTGAATTCGCGGTAGGGTATCTCCGGGTTCTCCCGTCTTTCCTGATTCACATTACACGATTGTTCCGTCATTATTCAAATCATTTCACGATGATTATTACTCATCCATGGAACCATTCATCTCGGATATGGCAAAAAAGATAGGGTCCGAGGATAACAATAAAAGACATAGTTTCCACTTCTCCTTCAACAAACCCTGTTGAATTCACTGAGACTTAGGTTCTCTGTCCAGCAGAAGAAGGGAAGACCTGCAACCAACCAGGAGTCAGGTACTCTATGTGGTCATTTTTATTCTTATATGTAACAAATTATTTTGTATTACTATGGCTTGATCCAGTTAAAGCAAATTACTCATTTTTCATCGATGATTTTCCGAACAAACGCTAGCGGAAAATAATGCACCTGCACGTTCCCTCCACGGAACGTGAGCTCCTCCGCGACCCAACACTCGCGATGCACGTTCGCGCGTGCTTAGGGCTGGACTCCTACACCAACAGCTGAGCTGACCATCTCGCCCCACTCCTCGGACTAGGCCGCTCACCAACAACAGCTTGCAGCGCAACGCAGGCCGTGGAGCGGCGGTGCGGTGCGGTGCGGTGCGCGGCAAAGCAAGGAAGAGCGGTGGGGGCGGATGCTTTCACTTTCGCCCTCCGTTGCGGGCGCCTCCTATCGCACAGGGCGCCCCCCCCCGCCCCCCCCCGCTCCGCCCTCGCACGCAACGATGCGGTGGAAACAAACTAACACATTTAACCGGAAACCGCTTTTTACTTTCTCGCATAATATACACATACGTAGCGTAGAGAAGGTTATGTAATGTAACAAAAAACTTTTTTCGGCATAAAAATTCGTATTGTATGTGTCCGATACCGAAAAAGCTTCCGATACGAAAATCTTTGTTCCTTTACGTAGTAAACTGCTGCCTCTAACACTTATAGTGAGAATCCACGTTTAGTGAATCCTTGATGCCGAAAAATTGGTTTGCGGCAAACAGTCAGCCCGTCCGTTCGCCGTTCGATCAATGAGGTTAAATTGGTGACACTGCGTGTTTATTTAATTTTCATGTTTCGGCCAAGCGACTCCCACATTATGTTGTTTTCCTGTGGAGATAGTACTCTTCTAAAGCATCAACATATCACGCAAAGGATGTTTTCATTCGACTACCAAATTATTACAGATTACGGCGTTAATTGGCAATGTGAATCAAGTGTTTTTTTCTGTAAAATTATCTTAAATTAAAATGACTGTGGGGTTTAGTTTTCTTGAAATCTTTTTAAACAATGTGAAAATCATATTTTCTGTTTAAACACAATGTGCAATTTTGTAAATAAACAGAAAATTCTTTTTTTTTCTGTAACTAAGAATTGAAATGTTTGTGCAGAATGGCTCCTTTTATAAAAAAAATGAAAACCGGTTATTTGAATGACCTGTTGCCATCCCCAGTGCATCGCGTCCGCCAGTGCCAGCGCCCTCTACGCAGCTTATTGAAGCATCAGCGCATCATCGTCTCGGCATTCCTCGTGGCCCAAGACCTCTTTCACTTGCGCAAAGTTCGTGCGCAGGCTTTTCCGCATACAACCACTGAGGTCGCAAATACATGCGCTAGCAGGCGGCTAGGCGGTCAGATGTTTTGTAGCTCCTTAGATGTTCCGTAAGGATGTGCGGTCTCTCGATGAGAAGCGCTTACGTTCCTTTCGTGAATTTGGAAATGCTCCTTACCGTTTATGTCTTGTAGTCTACTCATCGCAAATACACGATAAAGCGAAAAGTACAATTTTATAAAATGCGATGCCCAAATTATCATGTCTCAACGGTGTTTTTTATTTCACCTTTCCTTGAGCTATCAAGTAAATGTTAAGACAGTCCGTTGTTTTGCATCTGAAAACTAAATGTTCCTTTCTCTCAAACCAGTCTCATTCGTTTTTCTCTGATTTGGACGTTTAAATAAATAAAACACAAATTTCAAATAGTTCCTTATATTATTATTATCATTATTATTATTATTATTATCATTATTATTATTATTATTATCATTACCATTATAATGCCAGCTCCTTCCACGAACTGAGCCCTACAAATCAAAATAATATCTCTTCATCCACATTCGCCTATGGACACAAGGCACGATGAAAACGGTCGTCGTGAAATCGCACGCATTTCGCGGGCGAGGCGTTGCACCATTTCAGGGCGGGGGAGGGGGAGGAAAGTGCGCATGGGCAGTGGGTTTCCCTGCCTGCGCGTGGGGAGCGCGCGGTGACCACGCAACCGCCTCTCTCTCACCCTCCCACTCACCCTCTCACCCACTCGCCCAATCGCCGTCCTCGAGCTACCTTCACGGGCAATGCTACATGCATTTACTGTACCGCTAGGATTTCATGTAGTGATCTTAGAAATAGCATGAAACCGAATTAAAAAGTCCACATGAGAATATCAGTGTTCAAAATTGCATTACGATGGAACGTAGCATTTTAAAAATGTTTTTCATATGAACTGACATTTTTCTTCGAAAAATCGACTTTGTTATTACGTTTTAATATTCAAAATTCTGTACGAAAATGTTACGACCAAATTTGGTTTCAGGGACTGGTCGATATGAAGGAGAGAGGCTAGGAGAAATCGTCCGCGCTCGTCTTTAGTTATTCGCACAGAAAACATTTTATATTTGACTCCTGATGCTACCTTTTTCTTTTTTTTTTTCTTCCGGGGACCTTTTCCAGTTTCAGGTGATTTTCGACCATCCGCGCCGGGTATCCGCTATGTCCCTCATGGGGACACTTCTTAACCTTCACACTAGACACACTTGCGAGCTCCTCAGTCTGTGGTCAGCAGACTCACAAGGCATTCGGCGACAACACTCACACATGAAAGACAAGGAACAAACAACCATGACCACAGTGGGACTCGAACCCGCGACCCTTCCGATCGAGGCGCTGAGTCGCCCCACGCTGCAGTCACTCCGACCATCCAGGTCTGACGCCAAATTTTTCCCCTTCAGATATTTCACCCTTATATCATATGCTATTTTTCGCTGCTTTGGTGGATTGGAGAGACCTGCTAGAGTGATTGTTTGATAGCATGCAGTGAAGGCATTGTAATAGCTTTAAGACTTTTGATTTAGCGACATAAATCACATAATATTTACAATATTTGTAATAAATTGAATAAAATTAAAATTTAAGGACCTCTCTAAATCTTACGTAGATGACAGTTGACATATTTTATCTCGGTGAAACCATTCTAAGACTATTTCGTATGAATCGGCAAAAACTTCTTAAACTCTTGCTTAAAAATTAAAGAATAAGCAGGTGTCATTGCAATACGTGGTGTATACAATTATAAGGGACATATACACGGCTATTTTGTGAGATTGCGCAACTAGTTGACATACAGGTTGCCGAAGTAGTTGGGAACGCTGAATATCTATACATCAGGTCACCAGGTCTGCATCCCGATGATGCTTATATGTAGAGCTGGATGCAGAGTCCCACAAGTTCGAAGGGAAACAATAAAGTAAGTATTTCGAGTACAGAAGAAATTTAATAAATAGTAATAATCTTCGGCTATGTTCAAAAGTTTTTGACTAAGAGTTGGGCGTGTAATTTCAAACATCTTATTTCATCCTTTCGTGGGTTGCTTCCTACTCTACGTACCCACAGGTATAAATTGAACGTCTCCATGAGCTTCGGAATCGCCTTCTTAAACAAGGTCTCCTCTCATTTACCACAAATTATTGAATTATGACTGAAAAACAGAAACTTCCGTTGTTGGCGAAATTTGATAACAAATATTCGTCTCCGTGAAACAAACTATTTGCATCAGCAAACGAGCCAAGCACTGAGAAAAAATACTCGTTTGCAGCCAAACAGATTCCTGTATTCTTCATACAGGCAGTCAGAGAAAAACGATCCAAAAAGGTATTCAGTTTGTTATAGACTCGTCGACGTATATTACGCAACTGCACCTTCGATTCACTTAATCAAGAATAACTTAATCTAATATTTCCACATTTTCATCCAGCACGTTCAATTCAACTATGCTCTTGCATTAGGGGACTTTTAGGTTATTTCTGCGATGATTTGATAGCACTGCAGACGCAATAACTACCCGTCTCCTACGCTCGCATGAAGCAAAATGCGAACTCAAGCAAACGAGCAAGCGTGTTGTGCGCTCCGGCAGGGGGGGGGGCTGTCCTGCCACAATGTGGGCGCGTCGGGCAGTGGGAGCGGCCGCGCTTTGCAACGCGAGGCCCACCCGCCCTCAAACCGGTCGAGTCGCCGCTCAGCTCACTCGCTCACAGGCGCCTCGCCGCCCCGCGCCGCCCCGCGCCGCCCCGCGCCGCCCCGCGCCGCCCCGCGCCGCCCCGCGCCGCCCCGCGCCGCCCACCGCGGCGAACCTTGGCTAACAGCCGCGCCGGCGGAATCGAACCCGGGCCTTTCACAATGCGACGCGGACTCGCCGCGCATTTCCATACCCACGCGGCGGGGGCGGGGAAGGTGGGCGTGGCAGTACGAGAGGCGACGCGAACAATACGCCGCTGCCTGGCGCTCCGGCAACGAAAGCTGCGCAGCGGCTGAGTAATCGCGCTGGCCCCATCGATCCACGCCTTCTTTTTGCTTCCTCGTGGCTTCGGAGGAGGCTGGGAGGAGTTCGTTGATCTGAGTCTGAGGCGCAGAAAGGTCACCGATTCAATTTCTTACCGGATGTTCTTTTCTTCTTTTGTTATCAAGCTTCGTACAACAATTGGAGAGAAGTGAAATCTACTGCCCAATGCAGGCTGTTTGTTTTGGGGTGTCATTTAATTTTCGACGAGTTCGTCCTTTGATGGAAGTTCTTCTCTCAGTTAACCCTCTTAACGCATTAGCTGAGTCCCATGCCCCAGTGATTCTAATAGATAGCATATAGAAAAGAAAAATAGACCCATATAAAAGGTATAAGGAAAATTATCATTTTCTTAATAATTTGTGTACGCTACTAACATTGGGAATTGACATTCTCTTTCTTTAGATGCTTCTATTTGAATACTGCTACAAACGTAGGGAGATTTGCAACATGTCACAAGCAGAGGCCTTATCGTTTCTTTCGTGTCGAGAACATTGCACCTGAATGTGTGTGTGTGTGTGTGTGTGTGTATTGTGTGCATAGTGCACAGACGTCAGGTGACAAGCGTCGTGTGAACCGCCATTTTTCCGGACATTTTTTAACCATTGTTCTACTTGACGTCACAAAGAATACATTTCCTATTGTCTTGTTTTATTGTCAGCTACGTACATTTGTATCAATATCATCGGTGTACAAGGTCGCTGCTGATTCCATCCAACCTGCTTACTTTTCATCTTCCCTAATTCTTTTGTCAGTTGCTGGAGCAGCCAATAATGTTGCGTGGATCCTGTGCCATCTGCGTACTTTAACGTCGTCCGTTGGCGGCCATATTTCCGAAAGCGCCGGTGAACACACGAAATGCAAACGAACAAAGGATGACTGGGGGCGGGCACCGAAAAAGAAATAGCGAACAGTAGGGAGCCCCCAAGACGCAAGGGCGATAAAGTGATGGCCGGGCGGCCGTCCTCGCAGGGAAGCCGGGGTAATCACGTGAACGCCTTTTGGCGAGCTCAACAGATGTCCAGGCGGGCGGGTCTTCGCTTTCTGGTCACCTGGCGTGTGATCACACAGTGCTCGCACGCCCCAAAGGGGCTCTGTGAGTGCGGAACCCTCGGTGTCTGTCCAATCACTGGTGGGGTTGCACAAGCCAAGGGTACAGAATCAGTGAGCGTGTGGATAATGCGAGGTGAAGATACCGCAAAATAACCTCACAGCGTGTACATACGTGTAAAACATTGTAAATCACCTGTTGTACATAGAGTCCTTGTCTGAGCCATTACTGCCATCACGACGCCTCAGTACGTCGCGCTTGAGGTGTTCTTTCTTTTGCCGCGCCCTCCACGCGCCAGTGTCTCGCCGCGGACGCCGCAGCTATGTTCGTAGATGACTCGCGGCGTTCTCTCGGCGAGCGGCGTTGGGCTGAAGGGCGCCGGCGGAAGTCCCTGGAGAGAGTTCTATTTAAAAGCGCGACTCAGCGCGGAGGCCGGCGGGTCTTGGGCGGCGGAGGTCCGGTCGGCGGCGCCGCCGTGCCGCCGCAATGCCTGCGCCGCCCCCGGAGGCTGCCGGGGGCCGCGCGGTGGGGGCGGGGCACGGTGAAGCGGGGCGGGGGGGAGCCGGGCGAGGCGGGATGGGGGCGGGGCCGGGAGGGACGGGGCTGGGGGTCGGGGTCGCGCGGGGCGGGGCAGGGAGGCGAAGGGCGGGGCGGGGCGGGGCGGGGCGGGGCGGGGCGGGGCGGGGCAGGGCGAGCGGGGCGGGGCGACGCGAGGCGCGACTCGGCGAGGCGGGGCGGGGCGGGGCGGGGCGGGGTGTGGAGGGTCCAGGCGGGGAGGGGCGGGGTGGGGCGGGGAGTGGAGGGTCCAGGCGGGGAGGGGCGGGGCGGGGTGGGGCGAGACGGGGCGAGGTGGGACGGAACGGAGGAGGGCGGGGCGGGCCCAAGTGGAGCGGGGCGGGACGGCATGGGGCCAGGCCCAGTGGGACAGGGCGGGAGGAGTTTGGCGTGGCGACGGGGTGGGAGGGGAACGTGGCAGGGCGGGGGGCGGGGGAGAGCAGAGCGGGCCGGGTCGGAGCGAAGGGTGACGGAGCGGGGCGGAGTGGGGCTTGGCGGGGCGGGACGGGGACAGCTGGGCAGCGCGCCGCGCCGGGTGACGTGGCGGCGGTTGCGAGAACGTTCAACAGAGGCGGCACCGCGGTGACGGTGGCAATTGCAGTCGCGGAGAATGAAGGATTCCGCTCTGAACAAGTTCTCACACATTTGCCAGCAAAATTATGATTATCCTGCTAACATACTTGATGTTGCGATTCTTACATTTTGTGCAACTATCGTGGTGCTGGTGTGGCAAAAGACGTTCTACTTTGAACACATTTGTTCTCTGCACTGGCGAGAGACATCAAAGTGAATCTTTCTTTTTGGTAGCATGATGTCAGTGTCACAAGCTACGTTTTTCATTTCTCTTCCGTATTTATTTAGAATTTCCGAGGAGCATGATGAAACTAATAGTACTATAGGAGCATGTACAAGCGTTATTGCTGGTTACATAAAATTATAATACTGTTATTTGTCTAAATTAATATCTCTGTCATCACTTCTAAAAATCATTAGTTGTTACTAATCACAGCGCCGCAAAAACTCATTTGAAGGTAATATTTCAGCACAATTCGACAATGCAAACGTCGGTTCCATACGCCCTGATACACCATCGAACATCGAGAAGTTATTATGAGTTTCAAACTGCAGTATTGCGGCGTTCTCATTGCTGCACCGCAACATGATAACTCCTGAAACGCTAGGAAAAAAGGGCGGGAAATTACATTTTGCAATTTCGAAAAAAGCAAAATTACGCTAAACTAATAATACACGGTCAGACGGACATTTTGCCGACTAATATTTTTCGGTGTCAAGAATTCACAAAACATGGATTCTGACTACACAGCCTATTAGAGGCAGTAATTTACTACACCGGTATGAAAGGATAATATTTATCCACTTTTTCATTACTAGGGTCTGGCAATAAGAATTTTTATGGCGAAATTTCTTTCCAGCAGGATACAATAATTTTTTTATTCTGCATAAACGGTACGCGAGAAATAAAAAGTAGTAGCCTTTAACAAACAAATTCAGTGTAAGCTTCTATTGGAATAATTTTAACTTAAAAAATTACTGCTTATATACAAAGGAACATGATTTATTGACAATTTTCCGTTCTTTACTGCCTCCTGTTTACATAGACATATTAAACAATCGCCAACATTCCTCATTCATCGCAATTTCCCTTTCTTAGTGCGAGATAAAAACTTAAAAAGAACAAACTATTATGAAATGTATAAAGAGGAAACAAAGCGGAATAACTCAAGTTACAGCATTTCCACTGAGCGCGGAGGTACTACATTGATCATCTAATAGGTAATTCTTTAATAATTTTCCCATCTTCATCAAATAGTTACTTGGCATAATGTTTTATCATTGTAACCCATCACACAATTTAAAACTAAAAAAAATAATTTTGCCGGCATCGATATCTACACAATACATTCGAGGTACTATTCTGACATTAACAAAACCTCGAAAACTGAATAAAGGAGTAGCTGTTGAGACAATATTTTCTAAATGACCCATAGGGTGAGTTTAGCTCAGAATTAGAGTCGAAATTACCGCTGGCTCTCCAGCAACAGTGACCGAGAGTTTCAGCGTTCGAGTTTCAACGGAAATGGGTTTTCGACACTGGCTACATAGCCAGGTGGAATTCTGACGCATCTGGAGGAAAAGGGCCGGCTGCTCTTATCCGTAGTTTGTCCAATCAATAAGAACTTCACAAACCTTTCACGGATCGCGCGCCATCTTTCCTTCCTCTTCCTTTTCATACCCTGTCCCCTAGCAAACATACTTGCACATACATTACCACACATACTTGTACATACATTCTCTACATTACCACACATATCGAGACCAGTCGGGAGTTAAAAGGTTGCCCCGTTGGTGGGAGATTCCTCGCGAGGTGACGTGTAGGTCGGCGATGAATCTCACAATCCAGACAGGGGGAAGAATATTATCACCTCTCGAGATACAACTGTCACAATAAAATGGGACTAATGAGCATAGAAGTTGACGAGGCCGGAAACGTCGATCCATCTTAATGACCTCGTGCGTCCAGAAGTCGTATTCGACGTCCGTGACTACGGAAGAGATTGAACGTGTATCGGCTCCTTTCGAAGCGGAGACGGCGCTCGCAGATGTTTGACGTCGGGGCGCAGTGGGCGGATGGGTGCGTGAGCGGGGCCGCGGAGGTGGCCTTGCAACGGAGGCGGGCGGACTTGGCAATGCCAGGCTCTCAGCGCAACAGCAACTGCAGAGAGGAAAGCGCTTTCAGGGCATTCGTCAATACTCTCCATCACACGTGGAGCCCCTGATGCAGAGAGAGAAGTTGCTTTGGATCAGACGCTGACATCTCGATTGGACAGGCCTATCTTTTTTTTCCCCAGTTGAGCGGTTAGTGGGATGTGAATTGTCATGTTGAATTCTAAAGAACCGCTCATGTAATTCCTTCTTTTTTACAATTACTTAAGTGCGGTCGAGTGTGTTTAATATTAGACTGAAATAGATCACTACTATCGAATAAAACGTACTAATCTGAACGAACGCACCCGTTTCATTGCTTAAAATGTTATTACATGAGTGTCGGCTAATCATGTTTTTGTGTGGTAAAGTTAACTATCATGTGAACATTAGGAACCCATTAGAATCGAATTATATTATATAGCACATTACGTATTTATGAATTACCAAAACGGTATTTTGTTTAGTGATTCTCAGAATGGTAATAATTGAAATCGCTTTCTTGAAGACGTAGATTGGCGTGGGCGCCAACACCATCGTCAAAATGGATCATCAGTCGCTTCAGATGCCTCACCGCCTATCCATTCCACCCGTCTGACCATTCCGTCCTTTGCCTGTCCGTTAAGCATTCCGTCCGACCGACCGTCCTATCCGTCGTGTCGCTCGGTACGAATGTTCAACCGTCACTCGTCTGTCCGCCCATCATTCGTCTGTCCGCCCAACCATCATCCGTCCGTCCAACTATCATCTGTCCGTCCAAGCATTATCCGTCCGTCCAAGCATTATCCGTCCGTCCAAGCATTATCCGTCCGTCCAATCATCATCCGTCCGTTCAACCATTATCCGTCCGTTCAACCATCATTCGTCCGTCCAATCATTACCCGTCCGTCCAATCATCATCCGTCCGTCCAACCATCATCCGTGCGTCCAACCATCATCCGTCCGTCCAACCATCATCCGTCCGTCCAACCATCATCCGTCCGTCCAACCATCATCCGTCCGTCCAACCATCATCCGTCCGTCCAACCATCATCCGTCCGTCCAACCATCATCCATCCGTCCAACCATAATCCTCCGACCACCACTTCTCCGCCGAACCGTCATCCGTTCGTCCGTCCGTCCGCCTGTCGCCGGCAGGTCTTTCCGTCTTCCTTGTCGCCGAGCAGTCGCGCCCTGTGGTTACCACCCGCGCCGCCGTAATCGGTGCTCGCGCAGCGGCCACCGCAGCTGTCGCACGCCCCCTCGCCTCCACCACGCCCCCTCGACGCGACGCGACGCGACTGCGAACGTTGCATAAGGAAGGGGGGCTCACCGGAGGCGCCTTAGACGAAGAAAGTGTTTCAAGCGGGTGAAACGCTTTGTCGTGAGCTGAGCACGTTGCCCCAATTGAAGAGCCAACATGAAAGTGGTGTTGCGCACTTCCGATTACAACACTCGCTATTTCCACCTGTAGTACTTCTGATAAGGAATATGTCATCTCTATCGTTAATGTTTTGAATTCATTCAGTAGCCAAACTACAATTATTAATGAATTTTAGTCAGTGCTGCAAGCATGCGTTTTCTCCATGTGTGTGTGGGTGTGTGTTTGCGTGCGAGTGTGTATGGATGGGGAGGAGGCTACAGATGTAACGTTTGGCCGAATCGATATTTTCTTTCATCGAATTTATGCTGAATTTAAAATGTAATTGAATTTGTAGACTTACAGTTATCTATAGCACAGTCATCTGATATATTGAATGACTTCGTAACTCCAGATAATAAGTCGGCTTCGAGGTGCTGACTGCTGCTGAACCTCTGAGCGCCCCCCCCCCCGCCCCCTTGGGTGCCCCACTGATTATAGTCCTTTTCAATTGCAAGAGAGCAAGAAAATACACTTTACGTTTCCGAACAACTAAAGCCAAGTTTTGTCACATAAACACACGTTAACAATTTTTCTGATGTATTAAAACGTATTTCCTTTTCCTGCAGCACCAACTTTCTTACTATATGTTGTTAAATGAGTTATGTCCATTTATGAAGTGGAACAACACTAAAAACTTGGTTTTCTTCCTCTTCACGTGTTATTACTTCCTGGCGCGAACGAGCGTAATTGCGGTGCGATTCAATTTCGCGCGCGCAAAAAGCGCTTTGTCTGCGGAGGCGGCGACGCGTCGCGCCCGCAGCGCGGAAGGGGCAAAAAGCGAGGCGCTCCACACGAGGAAGCCACGGCGACCCTCCCGCGGGCGCGCCTCCTCAGCAGAGCGGGGACGGGGACGGGGATCGGGACAGAAACGGGAAACAGAACAAGGATGGAGGACGGCAAATAGGAGGAGCACGATGATCAATTAGAAGGAGAAAATAATCATGTTGATTGGACGAATAAAAAGGAAAATGTGAGTTTCATGTTCACGTAACTAAAAAAAAAAATTATTACTGGCGGGAACTCCTTCAGAATACCCATTTAACCGGGAGCGGTAGCTCAGTGCATCAACTGATGTCGCTGCAGCGCCTCTGACCGGGAGGTTCTAGGTTCGAGTCCTGACAGCGGCAGGATTTTCGATACTAGCTTTTCAGCTAGGTCGAATTCAGTCGCTGTCTGGAGGAGAATTCTAGCGGCCGGTTGCTCTGATCGGTAGTTTTCCGTGGTTTCTCCGATCAACACCAGGCGAATGCCGGAGCAGTACCCTACCAAACGGGCCACGGACCGCGCGCGATCTGTCCTTCCTCTTCCTTGTCCTATCCTTTCCCCTACACACACTTACACTAACATGCACTACACTACCACATATTACGGGAGATCGGTCGGGAGCTTAGAGCTTGTCCCGGCTGGTGCGGTGCCCCGCTGGTGGGCGAGTCCTGGTTAGGGGGTAACCCCACTAGCCGACGGTAGGTCAGCGCCGGATCTCGCCATCCAGCGGGGGAAGATCACCGCCATCTCCCGCGAAAAAAACATGCACTACACAAACTAATGACCAAAGCAGTTGACGCGCCCGGAAACACGAAAAAATCAAATTAATCAATACCCATTTACCGACCACGTAGATCGATCAAGCCGGTGCACCACACTACACTTGCCTGTGAGACTGAACTAGAGTGGTGAGCTAGGCTGAAGTGGTTGTGCTGTTGGATGGCTGAGGTTGGGTGGGTAGATGAGAGGTAGGCGGGTGGGTAGGTAGGTAGGTGGGTACATGCGTAGGTCGGTAGGAAGGCGGGCGTTGGGTAGTTGGAGCGCCGCGCACCGCAAAACGGTCCTGCTTGTTTTTGGACCGGCTTGCTCCGCTTCCTGGCCAGAGCAACGCGACGCCGTGCCGCAGGCGGGACGCAGGCGGGACGCAGGCGGGACGCAGGCGGGACGCGCCGACGCCACCGGTCGCAGCCACTTCCCACGACGCGCTTTCCTCCTTCGCGAAAAAAGGACCAACGTCGTCTCGGGAAAAGAATCGAATAACGAGAAAGACAAAAGAACCCTCCTTAAAAGGAAAAGGATGCAATGTGCTTTGGCCGAGAGGGAAGTTGAACGAGATAATGTCTCGTCTTGAAATATTGTTGCGACATTAGGGATGTGTAAACACAAGATATTGGTTCAATGAAGTGCTGGTATTCGAACTGTAGTTTAAATCAAAAGTACAGTCTTTAACAATTTTTTATTTTTATTTTTATGATTTGTAGCTTTCTATAGATTAGCCATCATCTTCAGTTTGTCACCTGAGAGGGAGAAATTTGACCGTATGATAGTATTTATTTTTATTCATTTATTTATTTTTACTTTTTATTTAACGTCCCTTCAAAAATTGAAATTAAACGAATTACGTGTCTCACATTTTCGAAAATCAGATAGCAGCGAATTTGTCGTTTCCTAGCTTACCTCATATAACATCTCACGCAACATTTCCTTATTACAAATGGGAAATTTGACTCATCGCACTGACAGGCGCCTCCTCTCTCCTTACTCTCTTCTCCAAGGAATAATTTCTTTTTGCTCAATTTAGATAATTCGATCTTCCTTCGTTAAAGACAATTTTTGTTCGTTTCTACTACTAGCGATTGTTTCAATTAATATTTCGCGATAGATGATTTTAGTACGCGATTCATGATTCATTTAGTAGCCAAAATTCACTTACATTTATTGGTCACCAAACATCGTTCCACATTGCTAATATTGGTTTGTGTGTTTTCTCTAGTTTTTTTTTGTTTGCCTCTGTACTTCATGTATTGAATTATAAAAGCTCTCAGGCGTATGAAGGCAACGCCCAACAATTTCATTCATTTTACAAACTAAAAATCAGCAAATTTATGAATAATTCGCTGAATTTAATACTCAAAAGGCGTGTGTGGCTTAGGTAAAAACGGATATCCAAACGTACTTTCTACATCGCTGTAGTCTCTACATCGCCAGGTTATTCTCCCATGACTAATTGGATACCGACTTTCTGCCGGATTCCCTCCTTCGCCGAAAAGTAGGAAAACTCGGTAGCTCTTCAATAGAAAGGCTTTTCAATTCGATCTCTTAATGTTCAATAAATTCAATTCAAATATTAATTTTCTTAATAAGCTATACATTAGTTTTATGATAGTATGTTTGCTAGATGTTGCTCGTTTGCGTAATATCCATTACAAAACCGACCTAGACAGAACTGACAGTTTTACAGCATTAAATTGGCTCACGTCCAAAGATCATATAAAGTTGCACGTTGAAGAAGTGAATTTCTCGTTTCTAGTGTTTCCCAACTTTGGCAGTGGTCCCGGCGAAGTCTTTGTTCTTCCCTGAGCGCATCGCATCGCATCGTCCGAGGGAAGCGGAGCTTTTGACGCCGGCAATTGGAATCGTAACGTCCGGCGCCAGCGAATCCCTTTCGCAAGCGAACCTCCGGCCCTCACCACTCCCCCTTTCAAAACGCCTCCGAACTTCCAGCACACACGGCTGCTCTCGTTGCAGGCTACGCCACTACTGCAAACATTACCACACGAAGCTCGCTAAGAAAACAGAATATTACTACATCGTTGTCTTCTGCTTGCAACTGTATTTCTGATTTATTTGTGCGATATTATTATCTTGGTGAATATTGGTGAAAGGAATATTGGTGGAAGGAATATATTGGTGAAAGGAGTGTAACGAAATTGGCGTGGTCAGACGGAAGAGCAGGCCTCATGGCCTGAGTCTCGCCACGTAAAATAAGGAAAATTCAATTCAATTCAATTCAATTCAATATTACAGAATCGCAGAAACATCTAGAATTTCTACAAAAATGTGACGATTTGTTTACTGATTGCTGTAAGAAAGTATCAACGTTAAAAACATTCCACACGATTTTCAATTGCTTATTTCATCACAAATACAGCATTCAACAAGTAAGAGAAAGAAAAGATCGCCCGCGGTCCGTGGCCCGTTTGTTAGGACACTGCTACGGCTTCGTCTGGTGTTGATCGGAGACACCACGGAAAACAGGCCGATCAGAGCAGCCGGCCACTAGAATTCTCCTCCAGAGAGCGACAGAATTCGAACTAAGGTCGGAATAAAATTAGAATGTGATTGCCATTTTGTAGTCACGTGATGACGCCAACGCCGTAACCTAGGGAACAGGGAATCAGAAGCTTCGGCATTTGTACACTGTTGTCACCTAAAATTAGGAAACAAATGTTACGAGCGAGCAAATATTACAAATGTTACGAGTTTTTCAACTTTCCTTTCTTCTGTTTGTCTAGCTAGTGTTGAGAGCACGTGGTAGAGCGCGCAGCATGCGGCAGCGCCACTCCCCTCCACACCCAAAGTCAATCACATTCTTTTTATTCGTGGTATAGCTATCAAGCGATTATCGAAAATTCTCCTATCGTCGGCACTCGAACTCTAGGCTCTCCCGGTCAGAGGTACAGCAATGAAATGAATTGATGCCCTGAGCTACCTCTGCCGGCTTCGGCGCTCGGGAATGAATGTGCCTTATTTTTGCGGGGGATATTTAAGGTCGCATCAACATCTACGTCATTATCGACCACTATTGGAGTTAACGTTATGGCAACTATGAAGATGAAACGATATGGTGATGATAAGGGGTGAAAGGACGAACCGGGAGCGGTAGCTCAGTGCATCAACTGATGACACTGCAGCGCCTCTGACCGGTTCGAGTCCTGACGGCGGCAGGATTTTCGACCCTAGCTTTTCAGCTAGGTCGAATTCAGTCACTGTCTGGAGGAGAATTCTAGCGGCCGGCTGCTCCGATCGGTAGTTTTCCGTGGCTTCTCCGATCAATCAGGCGAACATCAGGCGAATGCCGGAGCAGTACCCTATCAAACGGGCCACGGACCGCGGGCGAACTTTCCTTCCTCTTCCTTGTCCTATCCTCTCCCCTTACACACACTTACACTAACATGCACTACACTACCACATAATCCGGGAGATCGGTATGGAGCTTAGGGCTTGTCCCGGCTGGGGTGGTGCCCCGCTGGTGGGAGATACATGGTTGGGTTAGCCGATGGTAGGTGGGCGCCGGATCTCGCCATCCAGCGGGGGAAGATCACCGCCATCTCCCGCGAAAAAAACACGCACTACACTAACGGGACTAATGACCAAAGCAGTTGACGCGCCCGGAAACACGAAAAAATCAATCAATCAATGAAAGGACGAACGCAAATACAACCATTCCCGAGGCGGGACTCGAACCCGCGACCCTTCGGACCGGGATCATAACGACACTACTGCCTTAGCGATCTCGGCCACCGGGCCGGAGTGTGCCTTATTGCATCTGCGTCTAATGGCAAAGAAGGGCGTCGCGGGAGGAGCGAGTCAGTGGTCCCGTTAGGTCCACTTCGCACGCCACAGTTCGCGGCGGCGGCGGCAGGCAGGCAGAGCGCGTGCGAAAGGGGTCTGGGACACGCCCCCCCGGCGCCGATTGGCAGGGGGAGAACCTCTCCCCTCTTTTACACTGGCTTAATTTACGTTTTGACAATTTGACGTAAGCGTTTCATGTAGCCTTCGCACCGCATTATTTGCTAGTGAGATCAGATGTAGCACTTTCTCTTTTCAGTTTTACGAGGTTGCATTCTTGTGCAAGAAGATTCTATCAATGCGATTTGTGTTTGGTTTTACAATTGGCGCTGTGATGAGAACTTTTATTTATTAGAGGTATTAATTACTTCGAACTGTAATCGCTTTCCCAAATTACGATTATTTATGATTTATAATGATTACTGTTTCCGGGTTGCCTTTTTAAAGCTATTCAATTAAGGCACAATAAATGAGAACTATAAAACGAAGAATACAAGTTATTTCAGACGAAGACAGCTCTAAAGCAATGACGACATATCGCAGTTCCAGCGACAGGCTGCAACAGGGCGATGGCAAGTAAGGAAATCCGCGCAGTTTTCGAAATAGAAGAAACTTAGTTCCGGCTCAGCTCCTAGCACCTCCGCCATTCATTTCCGGAACCAGATGGTCATTTCGATGGCTCCGCACGAAACATGGTGGCAGGTGGTAGAGCGTCTGCACTTCCGAGATCGCCACTCCACGTAAATTAATCGACATTAATTTTCCCGTCTTCCGCAAGTAGTGGTTGCAGCATTATGGATAATGATGATTCAGCCTCTTGGACTAGCAATAGCGAATCTTTCAAACCATAGTTAATAGGTCGTGTACAAATGGCTCACTATGTTTTTTGGGCTGAATTAATGACTGTCGTGATCCTGGATTCGTTTCCATTTGTACTCTGGCTTTTTAGTTTTGACCACTCATTGAAGAAAGAAAATAAGGGGTTACCTGGAATTAATGAAGCAAAGCATGCACTCTAGTGAAGTGCGGTTACACCAGTGACATGATTCAGCGGTCTAATGAGAAATGACAATATTTTTCTAGCCGAAAATCCTTTCATTTCACAAAAGCATTTTTTATCATTACATCAAAATGTGATTACGCTTCGTGTTCAACAGAACACAGTTTTGAGATCTATAGAAATGTAAATTCACCGAACGCTTTATTAGCTGCAACACAAAAATATATCACATCTGTCGCCTGTACGCTCACGAGAGAATTGCCGTAAGAAAGCAATGAAGTAAACAGCGCAGAGGAGACGCGGTGAGGGCCGGCCGGCGAGCGTGCAGTTCCTCTCGCTTTCACGCCCCTTCTCTTCAGCGCCACCTGCTCCCGGCGCTCAGTGTTGCCAGGTTAGGGGTTCCCCCCCTAAATTTAGGGTTATTTTTGATTTTTGATGGATATTTTAGGGGGAAAATTTATTTGGGGGCTTTTGTTGGGGGGGGGGGGGCTTCATTAATTTAAAAAAAAGTTTTTTGAAATGTATATTGTATAACATAAAATCACAAAAAACAAAAATAGTTTCCTAAGATTATTGCAGGTGTATTTATTAAAATATAGCTAAGCGTAGTAAAAAGCTTATCACCGTGTAAGATCATTTGAATGAATTCCCTCGTTTAAAATTGGGCGATTATTTGTGACAGCCAAATATTGGTACGAGAGGGCAACACATTTTATGAAAAGCAACGAATCACAGTAATAAACGATGATTTCGGCTGAATGAAAAGTATTACAAAGAGGTGTCATTATATTTTTTCGTTATTACAATGAGTGAGACAAAATACATCTTAAGTTTCATTACTCGTTCACAGAGAGAAACTCTTTAAAACAAAATTTATACAATGTCTGAATGTATGTTCATTTTTATATAAATATTCGCTGTGCATATATCAAATACAAGTGTTTAATTAAAATATAATTACCATCATATACAATTAATAATATTTTTCGTATTTGTTTAATTTCCATACCTCTTATATTTTAAACATGAAATAATTTGTTTAATATGGTGTTTTTTGGTGGTTTTTGCAGCGCTATCTAGTGGGAAATGCTAAATTCCACCTGGCAACACTTCGCCCTCTGCGTCTCGATCGCTGGGCGACGAGCAGCCCCTGTGCACGCTGCTTCTGAATAACCCATGCTTCTCCCAAACAATTCTTTAGGCTTCCCGCGTTTGGGAAGAAGCCTCATCTTCCAGTATTCTCGTCTACAAAAATTTCAAACTAGAATCTCTCGTGTAGCCACAAATGTTCCTAATGACCACGTCTTGGAATAAATCCTATCGTCAAAAAGACAACCTAATAACTTCCTTCTTCTCACGCTTTCCTTTGGGTCGAAATAACGTCTCTATTGTCCTTGGAAACAGAGACTATCGATCACTGCTATTTCAGGATCGCTTTCATCTTCACGGCTTTTCATTCTAGCCTATCTCAATAACACAGACTACTTCTCCAACCCTAATTATCTTCCATTATGCTGTACTTACTTTTTATTCATAATTCCTAACTCATTAAAAATAGATTTTTTTCTGCCGGATGTAATTTCATGTTTTTTCGTCGATGTTCGACTACTTTATCACATACACCTGAAGATAGCGCTGGGAAGCTACAAATATAAAAAAAATCCATCGTGAGTGGGTCTTGCTAATTATTGAAGCGCTTACGTCGCATCTGATCCCACGGAACGGGCCCGATTGTTATACCTGCGCTGTCGTGGGAAAATGGAACAACTCAGCTCTTCGGATAATTTTCGCTTGAAGGAACTACGATACCGAACATTGAATTCCCCTCCAGGCTATTCTTCGTATTATTCGAGATTTACAGAAAGTATTGCAAAATGTATCGAAGTTAATAAGCTCTCATAAATCTAACATATTCCCAAAGGAAGACTTTTAGTGAGCATTTTCATAATATCCTTATGATTACGATGTTGTCGACAATAATGCAGTGAATCATATTATTCAAATCAATATAACGTATTTAGGATCACTCAACAAAGAACCTGATGTTTGCAATCATAATTAAATCACGTTTTTAATTTTAAAACCCACCCTTTGAGCCCTTTGAGAACTGTTAAATTCTGATTAACCCAACTACCGAATGTGACCCGACACCGGGTCACATCGAACCCGGCTGGCCCGGTTCACGTCCAATTGCTTTAGCTTCTATGTCAGTAAGATGAAAATGGCCATACACCCTTGTGGATATTGACGCGAGCAAAGAAAGAATATCTTCTGCTTGGCCTAATGATGATTATTTTTAAAAAATACGCAAGAAGTTGATTGATTCAATACCTAATAGTCTTCAGTCGTTAATAAATGCCCAAGGAGGGAGTGCTAACTATTAACAAGGTTCTGTACATTCGTTTTCACGTATTTGCTAAATAAGTGTACATTATGTTAAACACTAATTACTTTGTTGATTCATTGATTATTAGTGATTCCGGGCGCGTCAACTATCGAGGTCATTAGTCTCGTAAGTGTAGTGCATGTTTTTCACCGATCGAAGAAATCACGGAAAACTACCGATCAGCGCAGCCAGCCGCTAGAATTTTCCTCCAGACAGCGACTGAATTCGACCTAGCAGAAAAGCTAGTATCGAAAATCCTGCCGTCATCGGGACTCGAACCTAGAACCTCCCGGTCAGAAGCAGTGCAGTGACATCAATTGATGCACTGAGCCTCCGCTCCCGATAAATTGCTTTGTGTTTACATGAACATGCACAAGGGTGTAGGTTTCATAGACCTGCGGGATCGCCCGAGGGCGTTGACATTTGGATCTGGTTGTGTTGATCACGTGCCGATGCTCGCCGGTTCGTCGGCAGCGGCGGCGCCGCGGGGCGGGGGCGGGGGCGGGGGCGGCACGGTCGCACGCGCTTATGCAACGGGCGCGTTTCTCCGCGTCGAAGCGCGCCGCCCGCGGAGAAAACGTGGGTCGCCTTTCGCGGCGCACGGGCGCGCGGCGATTGTTCCCCCCCCCCTCCGCCCCCCCCCGCGAACCCCGCGACACTCGGGGCGGCAGCGCGCGACGGCGCCGCGACCCGGGAGCACAAATTACGCTCACAGAAGGCGGTTGTTATTAAACAAGACCTGATGCAATTGGATGGACGAGAACCAGCCTAAAACAAGTGTGATGGATGATTGCAATGGAAATACGCTGGTTCATACTTACTAACTTATCACTACATAGTAATACCACTAATGGTGCTTCAACAACACGTACTTTCTCATATTTATTGCTAACGGTCACTCATTGTTAGTGCGAGATCACGAATATATGCGCGGATTTTATTGGCTGTGGAATATTCATTCGTTAGCAGATGGTGGCTGTAGTGGTACTGATTGGTAGCAGTCTGGTAGGTGAGATAGTATTTCCTTTTGACCAAATTAATCCATGAAGAATAACAGTGCGATCGAGAAGATCATAACAATAGGGTAACTACAACTAGTAATTCTTCATTAGTCCTGTGGACAATTTCCTTTCAGTGGAGGCTAATACAAATGTTATTGCAGACGAAGAGTTTCGAGATCATGACGAACAAAGGTAGCATTTTCTAAAACTAGGTTGAGAGTAGGGATCTGCACTCGAGTATGACATAAACAATTTTCTGAAACAAGATATTGGTTCTTCTCAAAAATACATATATTAGTATAAAACTCACCTTATTCCGATGAATTTAAAAAGTGATACTATGCCGAATAGATATTCATTGAAACCCGAAAAAAATGCTCGCTATTAAGAAAGAAAAAATGTGCTTGAAAACTTTATTTTTCATCTATTTACAGTTTTTATGTTAATATGTGATGTGTATGAATTTTGTTTTTACTGTTCTTAGAATTTTCTACAAATGCTTATTTTGGCTGAAAAATAAGTATTTTTTATTGTTTTTCGCTTTATTTAATGGTCGCACGAACAATACGTTTATAAGGGGGCAATTTCTTGATTCTCCCACATTATGACTTTCCCGAGCTCTCCACACCTGCCATCCGGCCTCACGATGCGGTCTGTGAAACATCCGAAAAGACAGTTCGCAACGCCCTGCGCCCAGGAGGCAGGGACGTCTTGTCCTGGCGCCATTACGGCAACATCCCGACGTAATTCCTGTGCTGGCCGTCCCGCACACGAAAAGAAGCGCGTTCTTTCAATATGAAGGACAGCGACGTCTCAAAGAAATGGATTTCATGTACCTCAGAAGCTCGAATTCATTCACGTCTGGAGGAGAATTCTAGCGGACGGCTGCTGATCGGTAGTTTTCCGTGGTTTCTCCGATCAACACCAGGCGAATGCCGGAGCAGTACCTTACCAAATGGGCCACGGACCGTAGCGCGATCTTTCCTTCCTCATCCTTGTCCTATCCTCTCCCCTTACACACACACACCACACTAACATGCACTACACTCCACATATTCCGGGAGACCGGTCGGGAGCTTAGAGCTTGTCCCGGCTGGGGCGGTGCCCCGCTGGTGGGAGAGTCCTGGTTAGGGGGAAACCCCACTAGCCGACGGTAGGTCGGCGCCGGATCTCGCCATCCAGCGGGGGAAGATCACCGCCATCTCCCGAGAAAAAACATGCACTACACTCACGGGACTAATGACCTAAGCAGTTGACGCGCCCGGAAACACGAAAAATTCAATCAATCAATCAATCGAATTCATTCACGGTATCATCAAGCAATAGAGTATCGATTAATGGAGAATCGACTTTATGAAATGGTTTATCGAAAGCAAGTAGAATAGTGTTGTCTGTTCGAATCAGCTGGCATAACGAGATAGGAACAGCGACGAGATGCATCGCGCATAACGTACGAACAGATGTTGCGTATCTGCGGTGAAAAAAGATAGTCGTGAAGGCGTGTCCCGCCCCTTTTATCCTAATCGGCGCAAAATCACGATTCATTACATAAGAAAACTGCAGTTGACAGAATTATCAACAAGAAAGTTTGAGATAGTGTAAGTTTGATAGATTGCAACTTCTGAGCAAACACTCGAGCACTTCAAGGCTTCTCAAATTACTCAATTTGCTGGGGAATAAAACAGTTGTAGTACTTTCTCGTGGTTCAGTAGAATGGTTTGTTTTTTTTTCGCTTCTCTCAATAAATACATTCTTCTCTACTTTATTAATACATACATAATTTGAGCAGATTGATTTGTTTGAAAGGAATGAGCAGTTTCAACAAGTGAATATTCCACGAGGTACTGAAGGTTTTGTACAGCTTAGATATATTAAGATACATCCCGTTTATACACACTTCTTTTTTTTACCAAACCGGACACATCACTGACTGCAGCGCCGCGCAAAGGAAGAATTCAACAGCTGCTCACCGAGATGCGTGGAGTGGCCGCGGCGGCGGCGGCGGGGCGGCGGCGTCGGGGCGGCGGCGGGCGCGTATTCTTAGCGGCCTCCTGTAAACAAGAGCGGAAAGTGAGGAGGCGGCGGAGGCGAGGCCCTCCAGCGAGGCGGCCGTGCAAACGCCACGTGACCAGCGACGCCAGCGCTGCGGCCGCCGCACCCGTCCCTTGCATTATTGTTAAACCATTATGTTCTTAACAGAACTGCACAGCACTTCCAAAGGTGCAAGCACGTTCTGTAGTCCAAAACCAAATTCAGCTACAACGTTACGTTGTAATCGACATGTAATGTAGATATCGGAGGCTATTACATCACTGTACATGACATAGGAATGGTAATTTGTTTGTTCACTTCACATTTTAAAACTTAAATCTTAGATATTTTATGCAACACATCAATGAAGCATTTGAAAACCCACATTAAACGTGTGCATAGATGCCCCCAGCGTGCCCCCAGCGATTTTTTAAACTCTTAATGAGAGTAGTTTTTTAAAATGCGTCGAGTTAAAAATTCCGACAAATCAAAATTAGCATTCCTCCATTCATTCAAATGCACTTCAGTACGCGAGACAATATTACGGAATTCGAAGTGCAGATTTAATGTTTGTCATAGATGTCAAGCACTCTCCACTACTATTGTATTTAAAACGTAATTCTTTTCGTGAAACATTAAACTAAATTATGACCAAGGTAAGAGGCTACGAGAAACTCGACAAATAAGGTAACTGTAAATGAATATGGATAGTAAGCAGGTCTCCAAACCACAGGTGCTTTAGCTGAAGTGGAATACATCCATAAGGAAACAAAGGTGATTAGCGCTGCTCCTCACCCGCGCAGCGCTCAGCGACGCCGACGCCGACGCCGACGCGGACGCGGACGCTCTCGTGCGGCGCCCGGGGCACTTTCGCTGGCGAGCGGGCGCGCAAGTGGAGCACTCGGACGCGCCGCCGCGCCGCGGGGCGCCGGGAGCTGCGCCTTCGCTAGGCGCCGCGGAGCGCGACGCGACGGGACGCGATGCGACGCGATGCGATGCGATGCGATGCGATGCGATGCGATGCGATGCGACGCGATGCGACCCGATGCGACCCGATGCGACCCGATGCGACGTGATGCGACGCGACGCGACGCGATGCGACGCGATGCGACGCGATGCGACGCGACGCGATGCGACGCGACGCGACGCGACGCGACGCGACGCGACGCGATGCGACGCGATGCGACGCGACGCGACGCGATGCGACGCGATGCGACGCGATGCGACGCGATGCGATGCGACGCGATGCGACGCGATGCAACGCGATGCGATGCGACGCGATGCGACGCGATGCGACGCGACGCGATGCGACGCGACGCGATGCGACGCGATGCGACTGCGCCACGCGGCCGCTGACGGAGGAGCGCGGAGAGACCGAGCACGCGCGGAGGGAAATCTACCGAAGGTGCAGTCGATGGACGCCCAGGAGTCGAACCACCGAAGTCGAACGGATGTTGGAAGACCCAGCGGAAGTCGGAAATCGCGGATATCGAAAACCGCGGACGTCGGAGAATCCGTGGATGTTGCTGCACGCGGATGTTGGAGGAAACCGTAAATGTCGGAGTGCAAGGAATTCGATTCAACTAATATTGTAATCGAGATACGTCGTAAGCCACATTCGGAGGGGGCAGAGTAAGGATCTGCGATGCCTGTGGCGGAGACGAGAAACAGCAGATATTAAACATTACAGGAGAGAGTGTGATGGGTGGGTGACATGGAGACCGGTCGTGTGGGAGGCAGTTGGACGACTGAGGGCTGAGCGTGAGTGCTGCGCGTCGCCCTGCAGCGCCAGACGCGCACGTGCCCCCCCCCCCGCCCTGCCACACGCACGCGACGGCCCCGCCGCCGCCGCCGGCGCTATTTCGGGCGCAGCCTCCAGACGCACACCGCGCTCCTCACGCGAGGAACTGCAACCAACGGAGACACACTAGCGGAGCACGAAATCGGCTTAGACGAAGACGCAATACGAGTAAGTGCTTGGAAGAAATTTTAAATAAAACATTGGGGCTACGACATCACATACTTTCTCGCATTATTTGTAACGTTTACCATTTTCGAAAATTCAGAGTTCAACAAAAAGGAGATCTGTGTCATTTTTTAAAGCTTCCTTGGCTCCATCTGAAGAAAAAATGTCATAAAAAATTGGAGAAACTGACCATTTTTGAGAAAATTTGGAAAATGTTGCTAAGGTTCATGTTCAAAATGCCAGTTTAAAATTTACAGGATCTCGACTTCGGCCAGCGCCATCGGGATATATCAGTTTTGGAGAAGATCGTCTGAAAGTGACCTCCTAGCGTCGTTCACAGACGGACAGTGTTTTTACCATCAATGAATTTTTTTACCAATCAAATTATTAAAAATGGTTCAAAAGAAATGACAAAATACGAAGCACATGTTGCAATACTACTAGTGCCGAAAATCCGCCACCGTCGTGACTAGAACCTCCTGGCCACGTGAGGATTTTGTAATAAGACAAATACAAGTGGTACTACTAAATAACGGAGCTGGTAGGTTGAAACGACCAAAATTTCCAAGTTCGGAATGTACTGTATAAAACAACGCTGCTTGACCTAGACCCGGACTGTTGGTACAGAAGTAAATATACCCAGTAAATCGCATAAAATACAAAGCGGCACTAGAAGAAAAATTATTAAAAAAAACAATAATAATAAAAAATGTTTGGTATGAAATTACTCGAAGGAACAACGAAAGGAACACAAACGAGTCTTACAATGGATGCCAGAACGAGAGAAAAGAGAAAAACATGTAATGCTATTAGCGTGAAACCACAGATTTCAAGTGTGTATATCAAAAAGAGATCAAAAAATATTTCAGGAATTAAAACGACAGAAGAGAAAAACAATCCCAGCATTTATTATCTTAATGTTTTCTAATCTAGAGGATTATGCGTAATACAGAAAAAGTGCAGGTACACAACATCATAATGTTTCAACCATTCAGTTAATTAGAAGCCAGACGTACCATTTCCAGTTATGAACTCATGCTAACTACAGAGCAATTAACATTTTGACGGTGACGAGTTGTTTACTAACACCCCCATTGTTGTTGGAGTATCTTCATAATGCTTCCCGTTCAGTATTACATTACTCAAAACTGCTGCATAACTTCTACGATGTTAAACACTCAATAACCTGAAGAATTAAGGAAGCAAAACACAAGCTCATAAAAGTAGGTTTGAAATGGTTGATGAAAATCATACGCCACGGACAAAATCGTACAAGCAAAAATTCTGAACCTTGAATAAACATGTTCTCGAATATTTTGAATGCGCATTCACTTGAAACTCATTCTGATTTGGCTGTGTTGAGGACGGAAAGGGCAAAATGTGGTGTTTTTTGGTTGATTGATTGATTGATCAGTGATTCCGGGCGCGTCAACTGCTAAGGTCATTAGTCCCATAAGTGTAATGCATGTTTTATCGCTGGAGGTGCTGTTGATCTTCCTCCGCTAGATGGTGAGATCCGGCGACGACTTAATGTCGGCTTGCAGCGTTTTCCCTAAACAGATATTTCACACCAGCGGGGCACTGCCCCGCCGGCCGGGACAAGTTCTAAGCTCCCGGCCGGTCTCCCGGCATGTGTGGTACTGTAATGCATATTAATGTAAGAGTGATGCTCGGACAAAGAAGAGGAAGGGAAATATCGCGCGCGGTCCTTGGCCTGTTTGTTAGGGTACTACTCTGACATTCGACTGGTGTTGATCGGAGAAACCACGGAAATCTACCGTTCAGAGCAGCTAGCCGTTAGAATCAGCTCTAGATCTGTAGCCATGTAGAAATTCCTGCCAGAGTCGGGGTTTCCACAACCTAGGAGCTCCAGGTCAGAGGCATTATAGTGACATCAGCTGATGCCCTGAGTCACCTTTGGCGGTAAATGTGGGGGGGGGTGGCGGAGGGGGAAGCGGCGGCGGCGCTCCGGGGTAATGGCTGCGCGGCGGCTCATCAGATGCACGCGCGCGCCGCACAGCCGCCCCGCCCCGCCCCGCCCCGCCCCGCCCCGCCCCGCACCACCCTAGCCAGAGCAGGTCCTAGAACATGCATAATGCCCCGCGGAGGCTGCTTGGCAGGTCCTCGACCTTTCGACAGAGGAGCACCGCACCGCACCGGTGCCGCCGGCCTTTCTCATGCAAATGCCCTCCGCCTTGCCACACACACCGACACATGCCCCTCAACAGGACATGCTGCTATTACGGAGCTATCAAGGAGAAAGAGAGAGAGATGAACCATCCCCAATAACAAGAACCTCCGAAGTCGAACATCCACTAACGAAGTTCTAGCTGCCCAAATTGGATACCTCGCAGATCGTTTCTCCGGGCCGGCTCAGATCGTAATCGCAGTTTCTAAAGCTGCCCACCCACTAAGACGCGATCTTCCTACACCGAGATGAAGCAAAAATCTGCCAATCTCTACACCCTACCTTTCACTTCCGTCTCTGTTTGGGGGAAGATTATTTGCCCCAAAGAAACAAAGCGATGAATACGAAGTTACGTCAGTTACGAATCGACATCAGTGATGCGACCGCTCCAGAGAATCTTCAGTGACATCACATTCGGAAAACTAGGAAACTACTGTTGTTGTTGTTTATGGGAGCTGGATCACCACATTCTCTAAATTTGAAATTTTATATTCATCAGGCAGAATCTTCGTAAACTTGCAAAACACCAGTTTAGGATCTCGGAAATAATGCTATTGGAACTTTTCTTCTTCAAATTTTTGCAATTTCTCCCGACGCGTCATATCGTCTCGAGGTGAGACGTAATATGCGCCTCGTCAAATCGTGCCGTCGTGCGGGCTCATCACGCCAAATCAAGTCACATCCCGTCACATGCCGTCTCGTCGCATCACGTCGCATCTCGTCTCGTAGGGTGACGTCACGTGAGGTCACTTCACGTCGCGACACGTCACATCGTGTATCATCGTCACGTTTCGTCACGACACGTCTCGTCACATCTGGCTTCGCCACGTCGCGACTAGTCACGACTACTCACGTCGTCACGCCGCTTCGTGTCTGTCGCGGCAGAGTACCTCTCGTTACGTTACGTCGTGTCTGTTCGCGCCGTGTCACGTCACGTGGAGCCTCGACATGCCGCGTCGCAACACGTCGCATCTACACGCGAAGCGGCACAGCACGTCCCGTTTCGTCACGTCGCATCGCGTCAAGTCACGGGCGCCCCGCCGCGACCGTGAATCTCGCGGCCTTCACCAGGCGGAGCGCGGGGGGTGGGCGGCGCGGAAGACGCGAGAAACGGCGGGAGCCAGTCGCAGGACCACTCGACGCAACCGCGAACAGGTGGATGGGGGGGGGGAGGTTCATCCACGAAAGCGCAACCTTTATGTGCGCAGCCGCTTTCCGCTTCGGGCTTCCCCCATCACCTGGACCCCACCATCGCAACCCATGAAATACCTAGGACTTCATCTGGACACAAAACTAACCTGGAAAACCCACATAGATATCAAAATTAAACAAGCAAGAAATAAATTATTCCAACTCCGGCCACTAATCAACAATCATAAATCTCTGTCATACACAAACAGTACAACACTATACAAAACAATAATCAGACCACTACTGCTTTATGCATGCCCCATTTGGACAAACGCAGCCTCTACAAATGTCAATAAAATTCAAGTTATGCAAAATAAATTTTTAAGATTAATCACAAATGCCCCCTGGTTCATAAATAATAAACAACTTCATTCAGAGTTAAACATCAATACAATATTAAACCAAATAGCACAAATATCACACAACTTCTACCAAAACCTAACAGACATATCAGCAGCATCCCATTACAAACTACCGAAAAATCCAACCCACACACGAATAAAAAATAGATTCCCTTTTGAAGCATTCCTCCAAATTTTAGCCAACCACAATTCATAACACCGAGGTTCCCCCCTAGAGTATCCTCTCCAATGTATAGATTAAGTTAGCTTAGATATTTTAACTAGAATAAGTCTGAAAAAATACATCTGTAAAGTAATTGTACTGAACGATGTAAATCCTCCAAAATGAATAAATGTGTTAATAAATAAAAAAATCCGCTTCGGGCGACTCGCGCCGCCACTCGCACCTCTGGGCTTTGGGTTCGCTGCTAGGGGGAGTGGTGATCGGAGGGGGGTATGGCTTCCCAGGGAAAGTTAATGATCTTGGCTGTCCGGGTGAGGCCGCGTCGAAGGCTGTGTTGCCAACGTTTCGACGATCTTTCCGTGGTCTTCCTCAGGGCTGGTCTGCGACCTCAGGGCAGACCAGCCCTGAGGAAGACCACGAAAAGATGGTCGAAACGTAGGCAACACAGCCTTCGACGCGGCGTCACCCGGACAGCCAAGATCATTCACATGACTCCGGCCGCGGAAGCCTACGACTTCCCAGGGAAAGGTTTGCGTTTAGACGCAAGCATATACAGGTGTCCCACCAACCGTGGGCCACCCCCATAACTTCTAAACGGTTTGCGATATCGAAATGTAGATTTCGCTCAACAATGCAGATTCATGGGGCAAGTAATATTCTGCAAAGAAATTATTCGTAATATTTTTAGTTCATGAGAAATTCAATCATCTTTCATTTTTAAACGGAATGATAATATATTTTTCTCGCCAGCAGTAGATAGATCACGAAAAGAGAAATCCAATGATGTATCATATGTTAATATTTTGTACGAAATTTTGATATAAAAATAGACTTTCTGACATGTGATTTTAAATTTAACGGACCATATTTCCTCGTTCAACGGTCGCCTTTGGGGGAAGGTAGTCTTCGCGGCGCCGAGCCTGTTACGGACAGCGGAGCCGCGAAGCGAAGGCCACCTCTCCCAAAGGCGACAGTTACAAGGGTTACTAAAGGAAATAATGTCGTTTAATTTAAAATCACAAGTCAAAAATCCTACTTTTATACTAAACTTTCTATCAAAATACTAACATATGATACATCATTGAATTCCTTTTCTTATGATCTATCCACTGCTGATGCGAAAAATACATAGTTGCATTTTACAATTCAAAGATGATTAAATTTCTCGAAAACTACAAATATTTCAAACAAAACGTCTACGCCATATTTCTTGCCCAATGATTCCGCATTGTAGAGGGAAAACTGCATGTCGATGCCGTGAACTGTTTAGAAGTTATGGGGGTAGCCCATAGTTGTTGGTACACCCGGAATAGCTTAAGAGAGGAGAAAGAAGAGGAGAAGGAACCGGAAGAGGGAGGTAGAAAGAAAGAGGAAAGGAGGGACAAAGTGGGAAGAGAGGAAGACATAAGGAGATGAATGAGAGGGCCACGAACGTGCGAGAGGACATAGGGGAAAAAGAGGGACTCTTATAAGTGATCTTCAAATCAAATAAATCTTAAAGTGGTTAGAAAGTTTCAATATTTTGAATGTTTTCCCTAGGAGTTCTAAAGAATATTGCTTCCAAATTTCATCTTGGTTACACACTTCTTAATCGCCTAAATCTGACTCAAGAAAACTATGAAAAAAGCACATTTTCATTATAGCCGCCTTCAGGACGAATATCGGAAATTTCTGCATTACTTTTAATGTAAAGTACATGAAAGTAATTATCATGTATGTAAATTAAATTTAATGTACACGTACAGTAACTGTAATGCAAGTGTACATTAAATTTAATGTAGACAAGTAAGTAAAGTCAACAGTCGTGCATTAAATCTAGATTGATTTTAATTTACGCATTGAATTTAATGTACAGATAAATTAATCTCCATTTAATATACAAGGTACATTACAATTCATTTACAGTCGTACATTAAATCTGCATTAAATTTAATGTAATTTCTGACAGTGCAGAGTATCAGGCTAATAACGTCGTGATAGGGTACATATGCTTTTTTGTGAGAAAACTCAAAACATCTCAAAAGATAATGGTTTAGTTACAAATCTGACGTAGAACGTGATCGCAGTACCATTATTTGCCTTTCGACGGCCTACAAACTGATATTAGAACAGCAAAGGCATGCGCCCGATGTTTCATCAGTACATATACACAATCTATTCCATGCGATGGGAGGCAAACGAAAGAAGCCGTATCTCCGTCCCAAACTCCGCCCCGCAGTATCTTCCCAGGAAACGCGAGGACCTCGTCGAGTGCTTGCGCTGTGAGTCACGGGGCGCGCTGGCGTTGGAGCTGGCGCTGACGCTGACGCTGGGCGCGTCCGCCCCCGTGGCCGCGCGCCAGCGCGATCCTCCGCGTCGCCTCGCAGCGCTATCGCCCATCGCCCATCGCCCGTCAGCCCCGCACGCCTCGCCCCGCCCCACATCACATCACCCCGCTCCTTCCAGCCCCCCTCCAGATAGATCCGGCCTGCCCTTCCCCTCTTCTTAAAGGCGCCTGCCTCAGACAGGGAGGTCCTTGGGTTCGAGTCTCGACGGTGGCAGAATTTTCGACAATAGCTAGACGGCTAGGTCGAATTCAGGCGGATAATTCTAGCGGCCGGCTGCTCTGACTACTACCCTAACAAACGATCCACCGGCCGCGCGCGATTTTTTCTTGCTCTTCCTTGACGTATTCTCACCCCTTACACACACACATCCACAACACTACCGAACATGTCGGAAGATCAATCGTGAGCGTCGAGCTTGTCCCGGCCGGGTGGTGCTCCGTTGGTAGGAGATACCTGATTGGGGAAAACCCCCATAGACGACGTGTAGGTCGTCGCCGGATCTCACCATCTAAGGGGAGAAGATTACCGTCACCTCTCGAGAAGAAAAACATACACAGCAGTGACGGGGCTAATGACCTTAGCAGTTGACGTGCACACAATCCCTAATCGATGCATAAATCTCAAAGGTCACGAACTCTATCCTCCCAACCCTGACAGCCCCCATTTCGACCGTCTCCATCTCGCTTCTCGCCGTTCTTCTCTTCGCCACATCCCCTCCGCCCCACCTCGCTCGTCCATCGCGTTCGGCAGGTCGTCTCCGCCCCTCCGCCGCCCGACACCAGCGCAGGACCGGCTGCGGGAGCCCTTGACTCCCGGATGCGAATACCTGCCACGCCTCTCCCACGGGCTCCTCGGAATCCAATCCCGAGCCAAAATACGCGTCCTCGTGTTTAGGACGCCCATTCACATCTTTACGCTCGGCGGAAATATTTATGCCCTCTCCAAGTGCCGCGCAAATAAGTAAAGTAAATAAACAATTTACAAAATATTTCGAGTAGTGTTAAAGGGACGTCTCTTAGTGGAACATATCATCTTCTACATAAGGGATAAAGATCTTATATTCTAGAGCTACATCGTAGAAATTCTACATGCTAAAGAACTTTTAAAAGCCTGTTTATAGCTAAAATTCAAGACACTACATCCTCTCCGACAGGAAACTGGTAGTTTTCAAAGAAATAACAAAATAAATTAAAAACATAAACTTTTAGATAAGAAAAATAATAGCTGTATGAATGAATTGAAATACAATTACTCACTCCCCTTACAAACTAATGAAAATAATAGTCTTACATTCAGTTGGAATAATTGAAGATGATGCAATCTATTGCAGATACCTTATAACCTTTCCTCTGCAGCTCGAAAACGAAGAGAATCAGTTTCCCATGCCCGGACATTATTCCTATCCCCCACACAGGTGATGAACAACGAGCTAATGAGAACGCAATCTGATGTGAACACTCTTGACATTCCACAGTGAGAGATGGAGACTTGAATCCCGCCACCCAGACGTTGAAATGTATTGCGCAGTTCGCGCCGACCCCTTCCAGATACAACACCGCCTTCTTCACCGCCAGGCGAGAAGTTGAGGAACCTCTGTTCACTAGGCAGCCATCTCCGCTCCCAGGTGAGCAACCCCTGAAGCCCACCGCCGCCGCCGCCGCCACAGCACCGCCTACGCGGGAGTAAGTGGGGACGGCGTGAGGGCGGTTCAACGGCCGCAGCCAGACTCGCTCCCGGAACACCCACCCCCGCGCCATCGACCCCGCCCCCGCCACACGAACTCACGGCACGGCGTCTCCCCTCCCTCCGCGCCACCCGCACTGCAGTTGACACTCTGCACGCAGAGGTGGAGGAGGCGGCGGGCGCGGATGTGGAGCTGACAGCCCCGATCCATAGTAAAGAGTACCATGTACTCAGATCAAGTCACAGGCAACTCGTATAATTGAGGGTAACGTGGATGTGAATTGTTATTATATTCATTTTGCGGTGAGCTCATGTGGGGAAGAGAGCGGCAGAAGAAAGGCAGGCGTTGGGAAGCTGTCAGAGAGTGCAATGGACCTTCAACTTGGGTCACCTTCACTCAGGGTACAGTCCTCCGCTGCGCGGAGATGCCTATCAGGGTTTTCATTAGCTTAAGAGCATCGTGGGAACCAGCCTCCGCTCCGAATACCGGAAAACTGTTTCTTAAAGCATGTGTAATGTTTAGATTTTAGTCGCACCGTGATCAGAAAATAAATTTCACAAAGAAAAGAGTAAATCAAAATATTTTTTAAACTGAATTTGTAATCCTAGGATGGGTACTATTTAAATAAAAGAAGGAAATGGCTTTTACTTTTTTGCCTTATCATAGTTCAGCTTTACTATAAAATCCTCATAAAAATATGATTTGTAGAGTCTTAAATATCGTGACTGTATTGTAAAATTTGTTGTGGCCAAAATGATTGATTCGTAGAGGTAGATATGCAAAGGTAAAATGTTTTTGGATCGACCTTGCATGGGTGTACTGGATGAGTTGGAAGCTGACTGAGGATAGGCATATGTGAAACTGATTCAAACTTGGGTTACATATCTATCCAAGGCAATATACATGTTGCCCAAGGCCGAGGGAATTATGGTAGAAACGAGAGGACAACATGAAAATGTGGCAATACTTGAAAATGAAACGTCGAGCGTTATGTCAACACAATGTCAGCCTTGAGCAAAGTTTATCTGGATCTTATCTCGGGATCAAACTTCGCAAGAGACGTCTAAGACGGCAGGAAACACACGTGATGTCGACTAAGCTTTCTCAAATTATAGAAGTAAACATAAATAAAATAAACTAGTTAGTGGGTGTACGAGAGAGAGAGAGAGAGAGAGAGAGAGAGAGAGAGAGGGAGAGAGAGGGAGTGTCTGTATGTATAAACATATACACATGTATGTATGTATATATATATATATATATATATATATATATATATATATATATATATATGATTCGCTGTCTGGAGGAGAATTCTAGCGGCCGGCTGCTCTGATCAGTAGTTTTCCGTGGTTTCTCCGATCAACACCAGTGGAATGCCGGAGCAGTACCCTACCAAACGGGCCACGGACCGCGCGCGATCTGTCCTTCCTCTTCCTTGTCCTATCCTCTCCCCTCACACACACTTACACTAACATGCACTACACTACCACATATTCCGGGAGACCGGTCGGGAGCTTAGAGCTTGTCCCGGCTGGGGCGGTGCCACGCTGGTGGGAGAGTCCTGGTTAGGGGGAAACCCCCACTAGCCGACGGTAGGTCGGCGCCGAATCTCGCCATCCAGCTGTGGAAGATCACCGCCATCTCCCGAGAAAAAAAAACATGCAGCATACTAACGGGACTAATGACCAAAGCAGTTGACGCGCCCGGAAACACGAAAAAATCAATCAATCAATTTTCTCGGATTTCTCCCGTTTCCCCAGCCACTGCGCCATCTTTCATATGATATCTTCGTAACTGCCTCCCCATCAAAAGCACTCACCCCGTCGCTTGCAGGGACGGCTATAAGGCAGTGGTATCGCACGAGCGCTGGCTCCGTGGGCGCAGTCGGTGCCAGGCACGCGGCGCGGCGCGGGGCGGCGGGGCAGGGCGTGCAGCGAGGCGCAGCGAAGGGGGCGGGGCGGGGACGGGCGGGGCGACGCCTGCGCCTGCAGCTGCGCGTGTGAGGTGGGCGCAGGCGGTGCAGGCGGCGCCAGCGGAGCGCGACGCGCGACGGGCGAACGAACCCACCAAATGCTCCTCGGTGTGGGTGCAGGCGCATCTGCCGCAAGGCTCCCGACGAATTCGCACGGGTAATAGCGACGGACGATTGAGGGACTTTTTTTCATTTTCCCGGGAGTGTCAAGTGCTGTGGTCATGATTCCTGTAAGTGCAGGTGTGTTATATACTGGGAAATGGTGGAGTTCTTCCCTGTTACATCGAGAGATCCGTCGCTTACTCCCTCGTCGGATTGGGGTTTCCCTTTTCCAGATATCTCCGTCAGCGGTGCAACGCCCCAGTCGGGGCAAGTTCTAAACTCCCGACAGACATCGCGTCATATGTGGGAGTATTGTGCATGTAAGAGTGTGTGTATGTGACACAGAGAGAGAGAGAGAGAGAGAGAGAGAGAGAGAGAGAGAGAGAGGGAGTAAAGAATAGGAAATGGCAAGGATGAGGGAGGAAAGATCGCGGGAGGACCGCGACGTGTTTGTTAGGGTTACCCTGGCACTGATCAGATAAATTCAGCATTCCCCTGGCACTGATCAGATAAATACGGTAAAACAGCCGGTCGCTAGAATTATCTTCCAAACACTGCCTGAAATCGACATAGCTCCCTAGTTAATGTCGAAAATTCGCCAATAAAACGACTTTTTATTTCCCTGATATTATTTCCCTCCACTGATTCGTCTTAAATGATATTTCATACCAACTATGAAATACATTATATTCTTTCAGAAACACCATAGAAAAATTTACATAAATTATACATGAAATATTGTGATTACAGGAATGAAAATGTTGCTCAAAATAATTAAAATCCTTATAAATGTGTATCAGTTTTTTATATCTGTAAGTGAAAGAATGCGAATCAATAAACATTAAGTTGAACTATCAATAATGTTGAAGATAGATTAAATAAAATATTAGTTAAATTTCAAATGAAAATCTGAGAGAAATTTGAGAAAGGTATAAATACATAAAATGCAAGTAAGTATAATTTTAAAAAGAAAATTAAAATGCGCGCCATCTACAACTCTCACCTCTCTCCAGAACATATTGCATGCTGTAATGAACTCACAGCCTTGTGGCACGTCACCGCTCCAGAACTGGGGCTCTCCTTGTGGGGATTCACAAGCACCAAGGTGAACGCTGCACTGTTCAACTTAACCATTGCTACTAACATAAATACGCAATTCCTCTCATTCTATACTATTTTACGTGTCCAATATAGTATAACGATTTTGACGTCGGTAAAGCTAATAAAAAAGAACGGAAATAACTAAAACAAGTGTAACGCCTTCTTAAACATTTTTTCTATCGATGTGCAAGGGATTTCATCATACAGTCAACATTTCTAACCATTGCAATTCCGAGAGAGGCCGTTATCTTTTCTCTGCACCATTGCACGCGTAGAATCTCTAGAAACTGCATTTTCCAGTCGGTGCATTTCATTTGAATGCGAAGTGGCACAAGGCGAGGCGAAGCGAGGCGAGGCGAGAGTGTTTCCATTCGTACGTGACGCAACTCATCGATTAATCGCCAGGGAGAGTCCAACAGAAACCACTCGACCCCTCATTACACACGCTCCTTCCCGCGCGAGAAACTACACAAGTTCATTATTAAATTACATTTCACAAGTTTATGGATATTTCTTCTATGAAGTTATAAGGAAGATCTTACCTATCAGTAATGCCAATATCGCCAGACGCTTGGAGATCATTTTGTCTAACTCGCAAATGAATAAAATATAGCCTAATATTACGATAAACGTAATGTGCCTTATTATATTTTTGAATTTGATTTGATGGATTTTATTTTCAAGGGTACGTCCACTGTTATACTTATTCATACAAATTTAGAAATAATATTCATAGAGGACACCAGCGTTCTATTATTCACTGAATTATGCTAAACACTATGAACAACAAAATAATGTTTACGAACTAAGTAAGAGCAAAACCGCTCCTTTTACTTTCCTTCATAAGATAACTTTTCGAATATTTCATTATTTCATTACAATTTTACTTTCTCACATACTGCATATGTAGTATAGCAAAAGTTATGTAAAACGGCATTTTTTGGCAGAAAAATTCGTATATAGGTCCCTGATAGCGAAAAGGTGGGTAATTCTTATTCCTGTGTATGAAGTAATTTTTTCTCTAACACGTTGTGTAGAACACAATCCACGTTTTGTGGGGCCTTGATACGAAAAAATTGGTTTACGGCAAAACGCTTATTAGTCTGTCAGTCCACCATCGTCTGTGAACAACGTTAGCGGCTAAATCGTAAGAAGGATTTTCGCCATAATTTATATTCCCACGATTAATGTGTTATCGCGGCTCCTTGAATTTGAAACGAAGATATTAATTTTTGAACATCTTCAAATTTTCTTCAAAAAATCTCAAAATTTTTGGATTAAAATTTTTTATTAGAAATAGTAAAGTACAATTACAATATTAAAGATAGCGATTTTTTCTTTTAAATGAATCTGTTCAAAACTAAATCTTTAAGTGAGGTCAATTAAAATTATTTTTTCAAAAGGCAGACAAAAATACAGTTTTTTTCAAAAGGCATGAAAAAATACAGTTTTAACAATAAAACTTTCTCAAAAACAGCTCCAAATTTATCTTATTTTTGTATTGGATAGTGTGAAGTACACTTATAAAAATTACACAAGTCCGATATGCATTGTACTCTCTGAATTTTGGAAAATTGTAAATGTTACAAATCATGTGAGAAAATGTGCTATTGTAGCGCCAATAATTTAAATATTTATTATTATAAAAGACTTTATATAGAACTACAAATAATTCAAAGACTGAATTTACTGTTAATACCTCGGTAAACGCAGAAAATAATCATTTCCACTACGACTCTCTTCGATATTTCATTAAATAGTCTAATTCATTATATTTATTTCTTGATTCCCTTAAATCATCTAGGAAAGAACTGTTCTTGAACTTTGATCAATAATGAATGCAACGCCGAAAACGACTCGGTAACTTTCAAAACAGGAGTTGTATTAACTTATCATTTACTTTCTGAAGTAGAGCAAGGTAAATCGTTTCCAGAATAATTCATAGACTGACACACCTGAAACTTCGCCCACAATCATTAATATGCATTTGACTATGACCTGGCATCCTGAGTCACCACGAAATATTAGCATCCGTAGAACAAACTAATGAGTGAGATATTAAGCTGGTCCTTTTACTCCACTTTCCACTCAGAGCTTCTTCTTTAGAATTTCATTGAGGCTAACACCAGGCATTGTTCACTATTATTACATGAAAGCGGAATTTTCCTTTTTTAAAGATCTGAAACCTAAACTGCAAGGAATGTTAAAAGTTATTTAGAGCAGAACTTGAAGTTCCAGCGGATTCACTCAGAACAATGAAGAAAATATATGGTGTACTTTTATCGTAAAGAATGAAAATAAAAAAATATATACGGAAATAGCTCCTGTCATGAACGTCGTACCAGTTCTTAGCTCATCGCTATTGCAGAACACTACAAGAACGTTATTGACATGTCCGTGACTTGCCCGGATACTTCCTCTCCCAATATATATATATATATATATATATATATATATATATATATATATATATATATATATATATATATATATATATATATATTGGCAACAAAAGCTTCAGCCCTGGAATACCTTAATGACATGTAATTTTTCATTTACATGAGTAACTATACAGGAAGGCACAGAAGACATGGTACATCGGATATGATAGGCCAATACAAATGTTCTCACGGGAAAAAGTGTTTCATTTGTAGCCAATGAATGCAAAGTACATCAGCGCACCTTCTAAAGTAGCCCTGCTCACGGCACTACTCGAGAGAGCTGGTTCGCGCACACGAGCAAGGGGACGCGCGACAGACTGCTTACGAAGTGGCAAAGAGGCACGGTGAAGGGATAAGGCGAAGAGCCCTGAGAGGGAAAGCGAGTGGAAAAGATAAGAAATCATGAGAGACGAGAGTGGTTCGAAAAAACGACAACATAAGATTAAAGAGATTTGGGGTTATTTTGAGGAATAGGGATTCGATTCGATATGATGCCTTATTTTACTTGAGGAGATTCATCGGGCCACGCGAATTTGACTACACTCCTTTCACCAGCTACAGGAGAAAGGAAGTACCACCGGGCGACAAAACAAGAGATTTGAATTTAGCTCAGAGGCTTCTTTTAGGTTTGAGGAACATCGACATGCTGTACACCTACAACATGGCACAGCTGGCTTTACTAACTATCTAAAGAAAGGCGTACGAAAGTGGTTTTCGCCATTAAAACATCCACGGAATCGACGTGGTTATGTTAAACAACCAAATACGCTAACCGTTATACCACCAAAGAAATTAAGATTGTACTACTTAATCAAACCATTTCTTCGACACTAGCTTTTCAGCTAGGTCGAATTCAGTCGCTGCCTGGAGGAGAATTCTAGCGGCCGGCTGCTCTGATCGGTAGTTTTCCGTGGATTCTCCGATCAATGCCAGGCGAATGCCGGAGCAGTACCCTACCAAACGGGCCACGGACCGCGCGCGATCTGTCCTTCCCCTTCCTTGTCCTATCCTCTCCCCTTACACACTCACTTACACTAACATGCACTACACTACCACATATTCCGGGAGACAGGTCGGGAGCTTAGAGCTTGTCCCGGCTGGGGCGGTGCCCCGCTGGTGGGAGAGTCCTGGTTTGGGGAAACCCCACTAGCCGACTGTAGGTCGGCGCCGGATCTCACCATCCAGCGGGGAAATATCACCGCCATCTCCCGAGAAAATAAAAACATGCACCACACTAACGGGACTAATGACCAACGCAGTTGACGCACCCGGAAACACGAAAAAATCAACCAATCAAACCATTTCTTAAATTCTTAACGATTTTACAGAAATCTCTGTAAAAGTAAAAAGTCAAGAAGCACTCGTATTTCGACAGTGAGGGCCTGGATCATTCAGTGACGGTCACAACGCGACCGCTCGATTGCCCGCTGGCGAGCACAGACAAGGTACAGGTGAGCTGGTGATGCAGAAGTGGCTCTTTCAAATAGCCCGTAACTGAATAGGGCTGGGTTGTACCTCCCGCGGGCCCTCATCTGCCCCAACGCAGCGGGGCTTCCGGGCGGGCGGGCGGCGCGGCGCCCACGAAGCCCTTCGCGGCGCGGCGCGCGGCACTTGTTCCCTCCCCAAGGCCCCCTGCACGCTCGGGCCACCCAAGCGAGGCGACGCGACGCCCACGCGAACAACAAAGGCTCCTCTCGGATTAAACGCACTGGAACGGAATCCACACGAGCCGCCTTGGCTCCTAATGAGGGAACGCGATACTTCATATCTGCCACTAGTACGGTTTTTCACATGAACGTAGATTCAAGTTGAAGGAGTCCTTAATGACGAAAGCTGCCCTCATCACTGCGCGCAGGCGGTGAATTGAACGTATGCCCTTGCGACCGTCCTTTTCTTGGCTCGTGATCGCAGAGGTGGTTTGATGTTGCCTTCTATTGTGCGCATGACGGTAGGGTGATCATAAAGAGTGAATACGAATGAGAGACGTGTGTTCATGGATGGGATACGTGCCGGAAGGGGAAGTAACCATGTCACAATCACGGAGTGAAGTCACTCATGCCTTGTCTACGACTGAAAACTAGAGTCTTCTGTTCTGCATTTCTGCGCTATGCTCCAAGACCAAATCGAAGTCACTTTTTCAATGCTTTCGTTTAATCTATAACTAATTTTAAATGGTTTGATTAACATCACCAAGCTTGCCATATAAAGTTCAGAAATTTATCTATTCGAAGCCACCGAAAGTTAATTATCGATTAAATAAAACAGTGGGTAAAGACATATACTTGACCTATTTACTCGATGTCAAGAGTATGTCGCGATTAGATCAACATATGAGTTTAAAAGATTTATTTTGCTTCAAATTTTGCATTACATGTGTAAATTCAGAACTTCCATGACGTCTCCACCTCTCGCTCTAAATTACCCTTTAAAACACGAAAATTAGGATTAGCAACTTCATGCTCTTACTTTTGCAAACCCTCGTAATGAATATTAATGGCTATAAAAGGTATAGACATAAACTGTTGAGAAACGCCTACTCGTTCTTTTATAAGCTGCGAATCTAGATTATTGAACTTCGTCTTCATCCTCCCACTCAAGCTCAATTCGGAATGCCCTCGGTTGGGAATGTAAGGAAATTTTTGAGTCTTCAGAATTAATACGAAACCTTTTAACTAGAGGCGTAACTAAGTATATAGGCGCCCATGGTAAGCATAGAATGTGCGCCCTGTCAGGATACTTCAAATTAGAGTTGTTGTTATTTGATTTAGGATGTATACTCCAAACAGTGCTCCTTGGCCCGTGGCATGTGAGATGTCTGCCACACCGTAGATATGCCTCTACCCTCAACGTACAAATATAATATGCCTTTGTTTAAAAGACTTTGTTTAAACAACCTTTAACAACTATTGTACTACAGCCTCCGGGTCAATGACCCCCATCTCGATCAGGTTTTTCGTCCAGTTTCCTTGATCCATTGAGCAAATGCTGAGATGGCCCTTTGTTTTGCTTCTGGACATAAATGTAACTTCATTTTCTGTGCACGTCTTCTAGAATTCAGTAGGAAATACAATTATTCAAATTATCGTTTCCATGTTGTCGCGGCAGGAAGTATTATTCCGAAGGACAACATGGATAAGAGCCAAAATGTATTGCTTATTTATCCCTGAAAATAGATTTTACTACCTGGGAGATTTTTTTTCCAAAATTTAAGTAGTATATGACTTAGTGTAGGGATCACAGAATTTTGAAAATGTGCACACAATTCACTCTTCCCCATAGGACGTCATACGCAGTTTTAACTGTTTTTTACGTAAAATAAATAAAATAAAATAAAATAAATCACGTACCACGGAAGCGGAGAAATAATTTAGAGCGATTTACGAAAAATATTCTCGATACTTCTAACCTCGATGATGCCAGAAGAATTCCTAACACATCACGATGAATCTTAATCAACTTCTCTGTAAACACTACATTAATGTAACTACGAATGAACTAAACTAACAGCACTTGTCGCTTTAGCTTCCAGCATGCATTTAATACTCAGCAAATGGGTACAACAGTACCATGTAGAAAATAATTCTCCGTACTGCAAATAAAAATCTGCACTAAGATTAACCCATAAGAACACGACGCCCAGCTGGAAAGCCTCGTCCACGCGTGTGCAATGTGCATACTCTCACCGCGCACGCGCACCAGCGTGAAAGTGAGGTTAGCGAATGAGAAGCTCACAGCCCAGCAGATGAGAGTCATGACTTCTCGAATCCCGAGAAGCGTCACACTATCTAAAATGCATCCCAGCAAAAACAACTTGTCCCAGTCACCTTCATCACGCATCAAAATAATTGATACCAAGCATGTTTAAAAAATTAAACGATTGTCTAAACGCAATGAAAATAAGGTGTTCCGAATATAGGAAAGTAAGTAAATGAAATAAACTTTTCAAGATTTTGTGGTTTAACTAAAGCACATTAGCAGATTTTCCCGAATGGAAGAATGCATTGTACATTAATTGAGGAGTTACACGATAGTAAAATGAGTGTTAAATTTCACAGCTTGCTTAAAGCCATTTATATTTTACATTGAGTCCCTTTTCTGATAATAGACGTACAAATACATTTTTTCTCTAGGTTCCAAAAACCGAGAGGGAGTATGGAGTAACACATATTCTCACTAATGGACGTTTGAGCAACCAAGCGGATTAACTGAAAACGCAAACATGCATGTCAAATATAAAATATTTACTTTAAAAGCTTCCCTTACATACTTTAACATTCACCATCTGACGCTCGTGGGTATAAAAAAAATCGCTGTGACTGACGGTCATTACCATCCTCGGGCCTGATTCACATAAGTGCTATAATTCCTAGCAGCATATACCTCAAACACCTCAAATGCAACTTAACGTGTGATTTTTTCCAAACAAAGTCAGTAAGTATTTATTGCGACATCTATATTGGAGTGGCAGTATTTATCCAGAGCAATCAGTACAATGTAATAGCAAAGCCATTAAATGGAACACCTCAATTTGCTTGTGTCTTAATGCGCATTTCAGCGGTAATACCACGAGTGCTTTGGAAATTGTAGATAAATCCCCGACTCGGGAGGCGAGGAGGGGATTTATCTGAGAATTTCCAGAGCATGACATTCAATTGGACCATTCCACGAATGATATTACATCCACCAGAGTTCCAAAACGCACCAAATATTGAAAATAACGGGAAGCATGTTTAACTAAGGCGTTATGTTATAGAACATACCCGGCTTATTGCACATTAAAACACGAATCATTGCATACCGCCCCCTAAGATAAATGGGTCGCAGCTTATTATTGGCCAGAAGGGAGGGGCTGTAGGAAACATCTGATAGAAAAAGAGATAATTTTTGGGGGATACAATGCCCTTGATTGGGGCATTTTATATGTTTAGTTAAACTCTTTTAGTTTTAATTTCACGAGTGGAATAGTCAGCAAAATTTGATTGTACTAAGTGCCAAAATTCAGAATTCTGTAATGTTAATACCTTTTATAGAGCTTGGTTTTTATAGTGAATAATTTCGTGCGGAAAAACACACACCACCGTCTTGTCCTCTAATAGTGGAACAGATATTTCAAATATAGCTTTGCTTAGATACACTTCATTACTGCACTAGTTTCTTCTTCTTCTTCTTCTTCTTCTTCTTCTTCTTCTTCAGAAGGTTGGGCTCAAGGCCAGAAGAATGTGCTTCAAGTAAGTCCAAGCTCTGAGGGTTATTCTAAGTGTTGTTGAAGAAAACTTATTTTTTATGGTATAAACGATGCAACATAATTAGTGAATTGACGAAATTTGTCTCTCATTACGACGGTCAGGGTCGAGGTGGCCCTGCAATTGCGTCTGAAATTAGCCCCTGACAACCTTAGCCGGCCAGTCGGCCATCAGAATTGCAGTGCGCTTGCTGTTTGCATCTGACGTTAATGACCCTGCCCCATTCTACAATTGCGCTTAGAGTCATGGAAATGCGCATAAAGTTCCGGTGGCATTCAAGTTGCGTCCAAATTGAAACATTACAAAACACTTACTACGGGAATCTATCTCTTCAGGTCAGAATGATAAAGTTATCAATTATTGCTAATATTATAAGGAATACTGTTTGCTGTGTTTCCGACCATACGAAATTACACCCACTGTTAAGTAGACAATAGACATCTAAAAACAACAATCCTTTTTTTCTTTATTAGAAACTACACGGCACACTATAATGCGTAGTTTCAGAGCGTTTAAGATACAGATTGACACAGCGAAGAAGGAATCACAGAATATCGCTTCACTTATTTTTGGTTGAGGAACATTAAAGTCTACAAGGACTTTTGTTTTGAGATATGATCAGAGTAAACGTTTATTGTGACGCCTGAGGACGCAACACTCTCGACACTTGCGAAGGGCGGACCTTGGGCCCCTTCCGAAGATGCCCTCACGTTCAAAGTTGTTGTACGTCGAAATTTCTGTATCATCTTCTTCTTCATCATCATCTTCATCATCATCATCATCATCTTCTTCTTCTTCATCATCATCTTCTTCTTCTTTTCTTCTTCTTATGTTGCCTCAAAACTTCACGCGCTCAGTTCAGCTTAGATCACTTACGCTCAGTACTATTGCAGTCTTTAGAGATCACCGAGATATTAAGATTGAGATTGGTAGAGAGGGATCACCTCTCAGTTGTGATTTAAGGTACTGTTTCAACATTCGTCTGGGACTTATTAAAAAAAACACAAAGCAGCCGGTCTGTGAAAGTCTCATCCGGACAGTGGCATTGTCCGAGCAGCTTTTGCAGCGGCCAGAATCCGAAATGCGCTGTACTGCGTCCCTGGCCCACGATAGTTTCAGACACATGCTCTCAAATATAACCGATACAAGACCATACTTCAACATATTGTTTTTTCCAAAATCGCTGTTCACGTTTACATTTTTGACGTGGAACATTTCGTCCCGCCGACCTGGATGGCCGAGGTGTCTAAGAGCGAGTACCGACTCAGCGCTTCGGTCCGAAGGGTCGCGGGTTCGAGTCCCTCCTTGGGCATGGCTGTTTGTCCCTTGACTTTGGGTGTGTTGTCGCGGAGGTCCTCGCGTTCTGCTGACCCCAGATCAGAGGAGCCCGCAAGTGTGTAGGTCTAGTGTATGGTCGAATATGCGTAAAGGGCAACGGCTGTCGGCTGGATAAAAGCCCTAGGAAGGAGGAACAATTCTAGAGAGATGCTACCATAGGATGCTACTGCTGACGGTGCGTTTGTCGAAGTGCGGCTAGCAGCTTCAAGGCCGCGCGCTCGCGTCGCAGGACTTTCCAGCTGCTTTCGAGCGCAGACGCCGACGCCGACGCCCGGCGCCGCGACGCTCGGACGCGCCAAGCACGCACGCACGCTCGCACGCTCTGCGTCGCACGCGCCGAGCCTCGCAGGGGCGGAGGCTCTTGTTCGAGCGCACGCGCACGCACTCGAGCGAAAAACCTGTCTCCCGCCTCTTCGGTACAAATTAATTACCTGTGATAACATCTTTAGGTTCGTAGAAAGAAGATCGTAGAAGAATTTAAAACATCCAGGGTTCATTTAAGAAATAAATATTTAACAAAATAAGTGGAATTTTGAAACATCTAGAGCGTGTCATATACAAATAAACAGAACCAGTGCACTCTTCATCGTTGTCTCAACTCCGCGGTTACGTCTCGATGCCTTCTGGCTGAGTTGTAGCACCCCTTTCCTTCTTGGGGAATGCGAATATGTCCTGAAAAAATGCACATTAACACGGGATTCGCACATAAATTTGGGGCTCTTTCATTACAGCAATGATTTTTGGAATGTTTAGATTCAATGTAATGAAAATTGCTAAATACACGATTGCAATGGAACAAACCACCGGGCTGAATGAGAGGGGTGGAGAAGGTGAAGGTGAGAGGGGGGTGAGAGCGGACATCGCGATTGGGTGGGTTCTATTTTACACAGTATTATAGTCAGAATAGGGGTCAAAAAGAGTAATTCATTCGCTGTACAATCTAATAGAGGATTGTGATAAATGCACAAGCAACACCAGGTTCGTTAGATTGTTATTCAGATTTCAGGTATAATAACTGTCTTCCTTTATTGAAATCGAAGAAGTAAAATTCAAAAATTACCTATGACAAGCGACAGATACAGAAAATTGCCTTTAAAACAGCATAAATAAAATCAATTCATTCACTGATTACCAAAATAAAGTAAGAAACATTTTTTCTGTAAATGCTGAATACTGGTATGGAGAGCCAATCAAACATGTAAATGAGAGCCAGGCTCTCCTAATAAAAAAATGAAAAACAAGTAAATATGTATGTTTATTGTGTAGTTTACTTTCGTTTGCATTTTTAATTAATTGTGCAGAAAATATTCAAAAAGCAAATTCACAAAATTAACAAATACTCGTTAAAATTGAATGAATGGCAGTGTTTTTTATTTATTGAACGATTTTGATTTTTTTTTAATTTTCAAATATTACTATCCTGGTCTACAACACAAGAACATCTATTATAGTTTCACATTTAATTTTATTTTCCTTATCACACCAAGCTTGAAAGGAAAAACGAGTTTTTCACAGGCACCCATACGAATACTAGGTCATCGCTTGTTTCTCAACACGTCTGTTTTTTTAAACAATTCATACTCTTTTACTAACTTACAGGCATCATATGACCTCAAAAGAGAACCCACTTATCGCAAGGAAAGTGGAAATACAGGTATTCTGGGAGAATTTTTCAAATGACTCAAGTATATTGAATAAAGTGAATAAAAGTTGAATGATTTATAGAAGTGATAACGAAGAATCGTGGAGACAGTTAATGGGAAGAACAGTTTTCCTTGTAGTTCAGTGAATAAGGAAAGGCTGTTACAATAATTCTGCGAATGAATCTACGCAGAGTTGTTGTGTCAACAAGGTTGAAAGAGAAGGCGTTATCTCGCTAACTACATTTCACCTGCGAACATTTGTTGCGCACATTCTCAAGGTCAACAACGCTCTAATTGTTAACTCACGCATACGCTTCTTTGAGACCGTCTCACAAGTAGTATCTGTTATTCGAAATCACAACGCGTTTCGTTTTATTCAAATGCATTAAACACAAATTTCTTTTACCCCATAAACATTTTCCTATTCTGTTCACATTAATTTAATTCACCCAACTCACTTACTACAAATACAAATCGATGGGTAAAACTTTTACTCTTCCATGTCGCAGAGATTTCTTTATCATAGGCGGAAAACATACCACTAGGACTATTAATGGAAAAGACCTTATCATAGTTTTTCATCACAAATTCGGCACGTTCCAAAAGATACATACTTCGAAGATTATAGACAACGTAGAAAAAAACAAAAGACAGTGAATTTTGCCCTCAAATCTACGAAACTACGAATATTGAATAAGAAGCTAATCTCGGTACCGTCTGAACTTCCGCCGCTCAGAAGGATATTCTAAGTATTCAGGTGGATGGTGTTTAAAACTAACGGATGAAGAAGAGAACTACGAATCACGTATTTCCTTTCATGATGTGCTCCCAAAATCCTTTGCCTCGAGAAGACGTCACTTTTTGATAAATAAAGGAAATCATCTTTTTTGGGTAATTTTCTAAATTGGGTTAAAACTAGAGACCTTTAGCCGCAAATGCTGCTGAACAAAACCACAAAAATCTTTTCCAAAGAGTGGCTCAAGAACAACAAATAAAATACTCTCGTATGACACTATAATAAATTAAATATTTGAACAAACACAGTCTCCACGTATACTACAATCTTATATTATTGTTTATACGGGTACATACAAAACAGTTCTTTAATACCAAGAATAAAAACAAAGGTGCGGCTTCATGTCGCAATACGTAAGTAGGAAATATTTAATGACAGGTGTCTTTTCCTTGGAGCCTTGCTGATGCGTAGCGTCACCTGTGTTGTAAGTAGTGACGTACTAAGTATGATAATTCAGTAGGTTCGTGCAATATGAGAACGAGTGTAATAACACAATCAAGTATTTCAATCAGTTAAATCGAAAGAAAAATCAAAATCGAAAAAAAAAACTATTTCATTGTTCTTGGACTTTTCGTAAGGTTCCTGGGTATCTAACAAAAGACACTTCTCAATTGATCGGAGACTGAATTTCTTTCACTTTCTGCTTCTTGAAAATTAATAATATAGATGTTCAATCTTCTCTTGATAGTCCTCATAAAATGTGAAAATCAGTCTGTGCACGAAGAACCTCAAGTTCTTTCTTACCCTTGAGTAGAGTCAAATTGCACATTAAGAGATTCGTTCTAAGCTCGGCCAAAAAATGATTTCACAGAGTAAAACATAATCTTATATTTCTGGGAAAGAATACTTACACACTTGGTCCTCACAGTTGTAACATTCCAATGGCTGCAACCTGAAACAAGGCGAAATAAAAATTAGAACCTCTGAAGAACCTGTGAATAATTTAAGCGTATTATACTCTGAGTCACTTACTTTAGCATTTCAACTAGTACACTATTTAATAGCTTTTCAAGTAGCCTGCATCTATGATTTGTCAGTCGTATAATGCCTGCCACTGACCGGGGCTGATTCTCTGTGAGAATGATCGAGAGAGAAAAGATAAGGATCCAAACAGAGTCACACACAAAAAGGAATTGTTAATTTGATCAGAACACACAGCAGTGAATGCCGGCAAGAAACGCAAAGGAGCAAAGTGAACATGTTTATTTCCCCATTTTTAATGAGGCAATGAGTACCTCAGTCACTACAGCATCCTCTCACCGCTACGTGAGCATGAAAAATTCAACATTACGTCGCGCATTACCTCAGAGTAATTCTCCCAACAAGGACGCTTAAAAAACGCCTTAAAAAGAGCTGATGCTGTATTAAACATGACGAACACGGAGCCGTCTATCTATGAATGAGATCAGACGCCCATCGCGGGACGCTTAAGCCTCTCTCGCGGCCATGAACCCGCGCGCCGGCCGCCAACGAGCCATGAGCCCGCCCGCTCGACCTCCAGGGCGCTGACGGCGTCGAAGCCGGGACCTCGAGGCAGCCTGCACGGAGATGATGAGTGCCGAACTCCTTGCCAAGCCCAGGCGTGGGAAGATGCGAACACGTTTATGACTCTACTTCCTTCCTCCAGTGGTGGTTCGCCTTTGCTTTCAAGCATTTTAGGCGAGGTGAGGTGAGCATGACGGGTGATTGTCTATGAAGGACTATGAATATGAATGGTCGACGTCGCTCCAAGCCCCTGCTCCAAAGGCATAGGCGAAAGCCAGCAAACGAAGTTTAAATAAAGACGGGAAGGATTATAGATAACAATTTTGAAAAGTATAGACGAATTTTGAGACACATAGACTTTAAGACACCTATCGAAATTACAAACATCCGTTGCTTTAATGATTGAATTTAACTGCACATAACTTCTATAACAACGAAATTTATGTCGGAATTTTTGGGTTTTGATCTTTCTCCATGATGCTTGGACTTTTAGTCCATCATAATTAAAGACTAAAGAAATCTTCATAACGAAATGTCGCGCTCACGCTGTTCATCGCTTCAACACCATCAACATCACCGGAGACGTTTTTCGTCCCTGCCTTTAGCACGGAGTTTAGCCTGCCGTTCTCCGCCTTCGGCCGGCGAGGATGCGGGTCCTGTTCTTGTTTCCGGTGGCGCGGTGCGCGGTAAAACTGTTGCGGCGAAGGCCGTCCGCCCGAGCGGCGGCGTCTCTCCCAGGAGGCTGTGCTCATCTCTCGGCCCCCTGCCCTCCCCCGCGCGCGCGCTCCAGGGGGCCAAGGCCGCCGCAGCCTCCGAGGCGAAGACGAGCGGGTGAAACATCGTGCGCGTGGGAGCGCCCGCTCGCGAGTTCAGATTGGGGGAGACGAGGACCGCCCACCACGCTCCACCCGAGAGAACAATAGGTTCATGACGCCTGAATCGTTCACTATCGTCTTAATATCCAGTAATCGTTGTGGGCTTTTGGAATGGTTAAGAAAATATCTTTTTCTTTTTTTTTAATTTATTTCTTCTCGTTCGACTTTCGTCTTTCGGGGATTTTGACGGGTACAATGTTACATTTTTTTCCCCTAGGGCTTTTATCCAGCCGACAGCCGGTTGCCCTTTACGTCCCGAAGGGACGCATATTCGACCATACACTACACAAACACTCTTGCGGGCTCCTCTGATCTGGGGTCAGCAGAACGCGAGGCCCTCCGCGACAACACACACAAAGTCAAGGGACAAACAGCCATGCCCAAGGCGGGACTCGAACCCGCGACCCTTCGGACCGAAGCGCTGAGTCGGTACTCGCTCTTAGCCACCTCGGCCATCCAGGTCGGCACAATGTTACATACAATGAATTTACTTGGCCATCCTCAGGCAAATGCGGGTCTCGGTTTAACCCTTCACTATTTTTAAAATTTCATATTTATTTAACTTGACTAAGGAAAGTTTGCATTTATTGTTTAGAAGTGGAGGGATGTGTTTTGTGGGAAATTGTGGCGAATAATTTTTAAGAATTAGGGAGGACGAAAGAGGTCTTTGGGGAATCTGGATCTAATGCGTGAAGGATAATATATTTTTCATGTTTCATTTTTATGGATCCCTTTATCTGAGCTTTCGTATACACTGTGGATATCAAGTTCAAGTTCAAATGATCAATACCTCATGCTGACTGGACACATCATGATGGTCCAGTAAAGAAATGATAAACAACGAAAACAGGATATTTGACACGAAACTACTTTGTGCACACAAAATCCACAAGCCTTCGCTATGTTTCAAACTCTGGATCGTAAATGTGAAGATATGGCTGTTAGCTCGTTGACCGCTTCGTTAGCTCGTTCAGCGCCTCACACATTTTAGCGGAACTCGAATTCATAATCGACCAGGTGAAGAGTATTTCTTAAATACGAAGATGCAGGTAGTGTAAGCGACATTTAACAACACAAGGGACACGAATGTCTAGTCTATAGGTCAACAATGCGAAGATGGAAGTTCCCTCAGTAGTCCTCTAGTCATTTGTTTAATAATTTGCAATTTCGTTGCATAAGTTCTTCTGAAGTTAACAGATATATCGCAAGTACCGTATTTATATTAGTTTTTGTTATTTTTTGTAGTTAATGTCGTCAATTGTACTATTTTCATACAAGTAATTCAATTTTATGACAAGTATTATATAATCACTTTATTACATTTATTGCAGGCGTTTATTTTGGTTCAGGAAGTTCCCTTTGTAATTCATTATCAAGAAATATGTAAATGTAATACATATCTTTATTCCGAAACACTTAAACATCATAAAAAGTGTAGTAATTAGATAGTCATAATTAATGGAGAAGTAATGAATCGTGGCCTATTATTCTGACTCGGAAGAAGAAGGGGTTTCCATGGGAAAGGAATCTCTTCACTGCGTGAAATTCAAGAGAGGAAGCTGGTGATTAATCTAAGCTTCGTGGTTAATCAGAGATAACAAGCGCATCGCGTTCTGCATCATTCTCCATCCTTAGACTTCCGGAAACCGAAAAGAGGTGCAGCAGTCTGGGAGGTAGATAGAGAAAGTGATAAATCCGTCTCTTCTCCAGGAAGTTGTGCTAGGGGAACAGCATCGTACAAATGCATCTGCGGAATTTCAAACCCTCCGTCCCTTCTGCTCAATGTCAGCGTGAATGTTCCCTAAAACTGAACAGATGCGCAGCCAATCACGTCTCTCAGGGCCGAACAATCGAGAATCCATGACCCCCAAGGCGGTGATCTTTCAAGAGGCTCCTTGGCCCCAACTCGCTCCTTCGGCTCTCCCCTCTCCAGCGCATTTGGGTTGCCACCTCCACCTCGCCCTACGCAGCATAGCAATCCTCAATTAGCCCTTTCTCGTTCTGGGAAACGCCTTTCATGGTCAGAGAGATCAAGAAACACAGCTAAAATATTTCTGCTATTTATCTAATTCTTCGCAAATTATATGTAAATAAGCAGATATCTACATGATATATGAGAAATGATATTTACCTAAAATGTACGTGAAAAAAACGAAGGTCATAAGAAATTGGTATTGTGTAGTCTTATTTGTTATCCAATAATTTCACGGCACAAGAGGAATCGTGTATAGGAAGTCAAAATTGAAAACCGTTTTCATCGATCTCATCATCTTTTCAGCGAAGACAATGAAAGTTTATAGTCTAAGCATCTCTTCCAAGTTTCTCAATGAAGCGTATTAGTCCTGCCATCACATAGGACACAATTGTTCCTATCGCAGTAGTAGGTATATGCAATGGTATTTTCATCATTAGATGTTCTTCCTGTCCTAGAACTGTAATATGTTTGTACTGAAGATAGCCGAAAAGTACCCGAAAAAGTATTCTTGCAAAAAAATCGATCTATATTCCGAGACTACGTCGAACTTTTCTAATAATTCTAACATTGATACCTATTTTGTAAAAGTCAAGAACGATGTTCGAAAAACATATACTAATGTGTTAAGTTACTGACAATTAAGAATTTCTACATCACTCTGCGAGGATGATTGCGGTCTATGAATTTCGGAAAGTTCTGAATAAATAATAAATATTGTAGAATATATTGTAATATTGTAGAATATATTGTAATAATGCAGAATACATCATAATTCGAATACTTCAAAACATCGATCAAAACCATAACGTATTCGTTTTTTACCCGAAAGCATTCGTTAAATTCACTTACAGCCGCTCGCTTGAAATTCCAGCACCTTGAGGGCCGACCCCGCTCACTGCGTCATCAGCAGAGCAACCTCGCAGGCGGCCGCATATTACCTCACGCTCTTTGCCCAAGTCATGCGGGTACACGGAAAGCGAAGAGCTTCCTTCTCATCCTTCCGATTTTTGAAGTTTAAGTAGTCATGGTTCCTTGACATATAAAATGAGGAAACACTTTTTGTTTTCCTGATTCATTATTATATTTTGTTCTTGCCTCCATATGACTCAAAACTGTATTTATCGCATATTCCGCAGAAGTGGCACAACATAAAATTTAGTTATGTGAAGTAGTAGGCATCCACGGCCAGACAGGCAAACGATCTTGGCTGTTCAGGTGACGCCGCGTCGAAAGCTCTGGCACTACAGCCTTCAATGCGGCGTCACCCGGACAGTCAAGAGCACCCACAAAATTCAGTCGGAGGCATTAAATACAATAATTGAAGGTCTCTGTTACTACTATACCATATTTTTGACAAAAATAAAATAGTATCACTGACATACTTCCCAAATCAATTATTACATTTTGTGTGAGTTTTGTGGTGCAGATGTAACAAATATGCTGAACTACGGAATCATTTCTTCTTTACTCGGTGACGAGGAATGCCGGATTGAATCCCTTATCCTCATATTTTTCAGAATGGATATGATGTGGCATAGGACTTTCTAGAGCCAAGCCCTTCAATTTATGAATTTTATATCCACGTCCTAACGTTAAAGAACACGACATATTCCTCTGAGTCATTTTCATTTACAAATCTAGTATAAAAGGTTTAGGATATTGGATTAGATTATTTATTTATATTGCTTTGAGCTACACCTCTATTTCCAAGTACAACTAAAAGAGGTACCTTCTTCGTATGACGAAAGAGATTAATTCGAGCTCACGCATCTCACATGCGTACTCGATATAGTGTCGAAGCTTTTCCTAGACGCCAAAGGCTGGACCGTTTGGGGCAAGGGATCGGTTCTTCGCTCAGCTGCAGAATGGGACCGGGGCCCCGTGGGAAGGGCGGCAGCGCGTGGGTTGACCACTGACTCAGTCGCCTCCTCGAACTGATCGGAGGAGACAACGAAAAATGACAGATCAGAGCAGCCGGCATCTAGGATTCTCATCGCACCAATGCAATGATTGGGAACAGCAACTTACTTGGTATTCAGAACCCACGACCGGCAGAATTCGAACCTGGGCCACCCGGGTTACGGAATTTCAGATGCGAACTCCTCGGAATGCGTCCGACAAGGCATCCAGCTAAAAGACTACACGGCTACAGCGTTTACGCAATTCTCCTGAAGAAGACTTGTTGAATTTTTAAATACTTTTCCTGAAGTGCTTTTATTTTTATTTGAGGTAGTTATCGAAATGTACACTGAGATCGTAGCAAAATGTTTTATACGAAGGGCTCGGAACAATGACAAGAGAAGTCACAAAGCCATAGCAAGTCACCAGATTTTTGTAAATGGTAATATCGGATGATGTGTGTCACCATGTGACTATATTTGTTTTGCTTCTGCTCCATGCCGTTCATAAACACCAACAAAACGTACGACATTTCGAGATATTAACATTGGCGAGTAGCAGGAGCCATTTGAGGCTGACGTGGCTTATCGTGTTTGCCCCAATAAACCTGGGCCAGCTCGCATTCGTGGCTCGCGAGACGGGCGAGCGACAGCCTCTGGCGAATGGAACCTTCCGCTGCGGAGGAAGACGCAGCACGCGACGACGCGCGCGCACGCGCCGCGACCTTCGCTCCGACCCCCCCCCCCCCAAACCTCCGCGCGCACCTGCGAGGCCCCGAGGAAGACGCTCCGGCGGAAGGAAAGAGGCGCGGCCGCCCGGCCGAAGAGAACACAAAAAAGCACGAGGAGCGAAACACAAAGATAATGACGGTTACAACGACGATGCCGTCCGCGTCTAACACGGAATGATGTAGTGTTGGAGTCACAAGAGGCGCTGTGAAGGGAACAAATAAAAAGAAAGGAAAGGAACGGTAAGACGTCTGAAATGGCCGGTTGAAACGAACTCGGTACATGACTACAAAGACAAAAGCAGGACAAGTAAGAAAAATAAAATTACATCAATGAGAGATACAGGTGGATCGTGGGGAGCTGGAGCGGAAAACAAAATGCCTCGAAGGGGGAAGTGTTAGCAAATTGTGTAGAGTGGTAAGTCAGGAGATGAGGAAGAGTGGGAATGCCAGGCCCAGAGGCGACCGCCGCGCCGCCGCGCGTTGAAGTCGCTGGACATAATTCAAAGACGAAGGCTCCGCAGCAACAGGTGCCACGAGAAACAATATGCGACTACAAGACAGTGGCGTAACTTAAGACTCGTAGCACCCAAAAGAGTGCGATTGTACAGGAGGAATGCGGACGCAGAGACAGTTTGATCCTCTGTGACAAGTTCCTCTGACCTCTTCTGTGACAAGTTTTAATTTGTCACAGACAGAAAGCAAAAGGTCACGCGAGAGGGTGGGCGAGATGCTGAAGTCTGAGGACAAGAGGTTAAGCGAGAAAGTAGGAGAGTCAGCGAGAGGACGGGCAAGAGGACGAGCGAGACGGCGGGCGAGAGGGTGGGCGAAACAGTGGGCAAGAGGGCGGGAGAGAGGGCGAGCGAGACGGTGGGCGAGAGGGCGGGCGAGAGGGCGGGCGAGAGGGCGGGCGAGAGGGCGGGCGAGAGGGCGGGCGAGAGGGCGGGCGAGAGGGCGGGCGAGAGGGCGGGCGAGGGCGGGCGAGAGGGCGGGCGAGAGGGCGGGCGAGAGGGCGGGCGAGAGGGCGGGCGAGAGGGCGGGCGAGGGCGGGCGAGAGGGCGGGCGAGAGGGCGGGCGAGAGGGCGGGCGAGAGGGCGGGCGAGAGGGCGGGCGAGAGGGCGGGCGAGAGGGCGGGCGAGAGGACGGGCGAGAGGGCGGGGGAGAGGGCGGGCGAGGGGGCGGAAGTGGGGCGTGGAGCCACTGGAGACAAGCGAGACTCCAGGGACTTGTCGCTCTTACGTAACGCGCGATGTGACGCGGCGCGGTGCGGCGCGTCGCGACGCGTCTTTTGTCTCGTCGTCGCCGGCAGAGTCCGACCTCGGCGGGAGGAGCGAAGAGGGGGCGAAGGGAGGGGGTGTCCTCCGCGCGGTGCCAACGCGTGCAGGTGGTGATCTAACGCAGCGTCGCCGCCGCCGCCTGTGCCTCCGCCTCCCGCGCGGACGAGCGTTGCAAAACGCTCCCTGGAAGCGGAGCGAAGCAGCTTCCTCTGCTGGCTGCTCGTCAGCCACCGAACATAAAGCCACGCCCAACTAATTGTTATGTGTTTTTCTATTATGAAGAAGTAAGAATGAGTAGAGGTACCGTCTCACTGTACAAGAAAATAATAATTGTTTAAAGAAAATCACACAATTGGTCACGACAGCTCGCGAGCATACGACATATGGTAATTACACAGCAAATCTCTTCACAAGGAAGGTTGAGTGAAAAACGGAGGAATACTGACGATGGAAAAGTTTGGATGGTTTGCTGAAGGGTGTTTGGGAACAAAAATATGGGAAATGCTGACAGTGTCCATGACAACACTCACTTTAATGGGCCATTAGATCTTGCACTAATTAAAAAATTGGATACCTCAAAAGCTTAGTGATCCAAGAAACAATTTATTACTTTTGAGAATATGAGGGATACGTATTTGCAGTTACTGCAATCAATAATTGTTTAATAACTGTAATATGTCAATCTATTAGTTCACATTGCAAATTAATTTATATCGGGAACATTTTAAATTTTACTTTGTAGTTTTATTGAAATATAAACAAATTATTGAACCTGGATCACTAATATACCGGCTAGATTAATAAAATATTTCACAAAAATAAGATGCATTAAAGAAAAGCAATGAACATTTATTTTATTGAAGAAGAGAAGTAAACTTTTCAAGTATCAATGATACAGAACAGAACTTGCGGCACAAAATTCTCTCTAGTTCTCCTTTTGCTAGTATCTAACATTGGCCTATTATGTGATAGAAGTAACTGAATTCAATTTCCGTTCCAGTCACTTTCATCGTTACTCGGCGAATTCTTTTGTAACTTCTCAAAGCTATCGAGTCGTCGCCATCTTCAGTAGTCCCTCGCTGCTCAAATGGGATGTTGTTGAAGAAATAGTGATGGCTTATTAAATATGACTTCTCAACTTGTTTCGGAATGAATTTGGCCAGGGATGTTAAACAAACATTGCTATCATTAATTTTCTGTAGTTCCATTCCACTTCAATATAATTACTTATGTTACATGTCTTGCCATACTGCAGTGTAGCCTTTATCGCGTATTGCAAACATATCCTTGAATTCATAAGTTTTTCACCTGATGCATTTTTTCTTTATCTTCTAGTGTACCTTTGACAGTCCACTAAAGACCATAAATCTAGCTTTTTATTTGCCTACTTCAAATTTAGTTTTTATTCTGCAGCCTTCTATGAGTTACTTTCACATCTGTAGAGTATTTATGAATTTCCCCCCTTCTTTGTGCTTTTGACAATGTCTGAAAAGTCAGAATAAGAGTAGTCAGTCACAAAGAAAAAATAAATTGTAACGCGCCGTGCACGAAACACGGTTTTTCATGTGATTGTTTTCCTTATGAAAAAGATATTTATTCATTCTAACAGTGTGCGAAACATTACTAAGCGTGCACTAAACATAGCGTCTGTGCCTGTGCTAGTGCTTTGGCGCCCACGCACACGCACAGGATACTCATGCGCGAATCATCTGTTTTGTCCACGTCACTTGCCACTGTCTTAGAAGATTAGTCACAAGGAGATTGTTTTATGTATACCGATGTATTGTGATGTATTATGAACATTCATTGTCATTGGCGAACATAAATTTTCTGTTTTTAATGGGCGAGGGCATATCGTATTCGTATAACAGAAAGAGGATAGGACAAACGATCGAATCCTGCGGAACCCCATAATCAGTTGGCAAAGAATTCGAAAGGTAAGTAAATGTTATATGGTAGTATTTGGTATAATGGTAAATGAGTAAATATTAATGGAAAATTTGTAATTATTAATTTTTAGCTGTATCGTTGTACATTGTAGCCCTGAAGAGTGTTAAATTAAGAATCGAAACGTAGGCAATAAGAACGTAAACATCTAAAATTGATATACAGGCAAGAATTTCATCCACAATTCCTTAACAACGAGTATTATATGATACCTCCCAAAGCAAAACAGTCCACCCCGAGGCTCGTGTGTGTGTAGTGCTTCGTTCCTGGAGGCGCAGTGGCAGCCACCGGCGCCCGCCCTTGGCAGCGTCTCCTCCGCGGGCGGGGGCGGGGAGGGGTGAGGCGCGCGTGTTGCATGCCAATGCTACCACCTCCCCGCCCCCGCCCCCGCGCGGAGGAAAGCAAGCGCTCCGACACCCGGCTCTTATTCCACACGGACCACATACTACTCATAATTCATTCAGCGAAAGAAAATGGAAAGTAACGACAGAGAATAAAAGCTAGCATTTAAAAATATTTAAATGCAATTATTTCCCTGGAGAATTCGTTTATAATTCCATGACGACCACTCCATTTTCCTTATTTCAGGAACACACGTAACCGACTGCTAAGGCATCTATTTCGAAAAGAGTTTACGATTAGGTTCATTATTTGAAAATGACCTCTTCCTCACCATCGAATAAATTATACGCCGGCGGCAAGGAACTTCGGGGTAGTAACAAGCATCACAAGTTGTTCACGGAGGTCGATTCTTAAACCCATTCACGTTGGAATTCTTCGCAATCCTATAGCTGCCTATAAGACGTTGCAGACGCCTGCGAAGATGATGTTGAATTCTTATCTCGCAAAGAAAGAAACAAAGCGTGATTGCGCGTATGGGCACGTCCGCGTAAAAAGACGCGCCAACGCATGCTCGGGGCACGGTCGTGCTCGCGGAGCGAATGCGCGATGATGGGAGACGAGACAACTGACGCGCATGCGGCGAGCGTCGCGCGGAGGCGATATTCATAACAAGCGCGCGCCGCGCCGCCCTGGCCGAGGCCCGCCCTCCGCCGAGGTTTCTCGGTTCTCCGCCGAGGCGGCGCGGCGCTGGCGATGCCGCGTGGCGATCGCCAGCAACGCCACGCCTCCTCTGGTGCCTGCGCCGATCTGATCGCATGTTTGAGTGATTCACATTAAGGTGAGTGTAGCTTAAGGCACCAGACCTTTAAAAAAAAACGGACATTGTGACTTTTTCTTGACTAAAAAAACTGGACAAATGCAGATAACAAAATTTTGACTCTAAAGAGAACCAGAAAATGGAGAAAAACAATGACAAAAAAGAACATTAGTATGGAATATTAAGAAAGAAACATAAAAAACTCATTTTTATTTCATTTGCACATTTATTCATTATAAAATTGGCTCGTATTCCTCAATTAAGATTACTTACTGTCGCAAAGAAACTCACAAAAGCAGAAGATTCGGATTATTGAATTTCTCGGTAAAGATATCGATAGCGATAAAGCGCATGCCAGCTCAAATGACGCAGAGCTCATTTTCTCTTCCTAGAACCCCCACTGAATTTCTCCCTCTCGATTTTAATAGTCGTGAAACGCTTGTTACGTGATACTTGAGCGTATGACCTACTTACACTTACATTTTTATAAACCAAAGCAAACTCAACGGAATACATTATGATAAATTTAAAGTTGTTGACGGCACTTTATGCCGATTAGTCGTTGTCACAAAGAACGGGGCATTTTGGCGACCCGTTTTCTTTAAAAAATAATCGGATCAGGGACTCAAAAAAAGGGACTGTCCCGACTAATACAGGACGTCTGGTCACCTTAATATAACCTTGTCTAGAAAAATAAAATTCCTCAAGGCAAATAACGAATAATCTTTCCGACTCAACGAATCCGAGTTAATTGGCAAAACACGAACGAACAGAATAAGGAAAAAACAAAATGTACTGAAATTAGTAATGTTGATAAAAGTAATTGATAGTGAAACTACACACATTTATCAATAAATGATTTTCAATGGAAATACTGACGGTAAAAAGAATGAACAATAAAATGAATTTTGATTACCTCTCAAAGAACTTATAAATTTTCTTGCCTGAGCAGAAAACTATTCATTTCCGCAGAGCCAATGCAATTACAATTGGCACTGGAGAATTCAGTTTCGTTGCTCCACTATTATTACATAAGATTCAATTAAACATAAATTCAAGGAGCTGTTGAATCACATTCATCGCGGAAGTGTGCGTAATACAGAGAAGTCATCGCATTAAACATTGAAAACTATAATATTCCCCTGACACCATGTCCTCCCCGTTTGAAGAAATTGATAACTTTCATTTATCACTAAATATCATGAAAAAAGAATATTTAGCAGTATGCCTTACCATCTCGTTAAAATGACCAAGGAAATGGGATTCATATTAGCGGGAGATAGTTGCTATCGAGGTTCGTTGTGATTTCAATTGTCAACTTCCGCTCTTCTCGCTCGAAGGTTCACTGCACTCCAGTCTCCTGCGAAGATCTGACTAATGAGGGGCGAAAATAAGTAAAATATCGTAAGGAATGACGCGAGCTGCGTCGCGGGGCTGATATGATCGGCGCTTTCGTCGCGTTATCGCTAGGAACTGGTTCCTGGCGGCGGAAGAGCACGGCGGCCGGTGCGGTGATGGCATCGGATTCCTGGGGTATCTTTCCAGAACATCGCGGTGTATTGCCAAGTGTGAAACTCGGCGTCATGCAAATGAGCAAAATTTATATGCAAATCGAGTGTTGAAGCTGCATAAAATTGTACTGATGCCGACAATGTTTAACCCGCGCCAAAATTATCTTATTTTATGTCGAACATTATTTCACAACAGAGTTTTTTTGACGTTTGAAGGTGAGAAAAACAACAATAACAACAACAATGTTCCCTCAAATTAATCTTAGTAATTCTATTTCTCATTAATTGTTAAATGCCAAGACCTTAGGTGACAAAAGTCTGTCTGGTCTCTATTTCCACACATTCTTTCACAACACTTTCCTGTCGCTTCAGTATTTACGAGCAATTTCACTTTATATACTTAAAACTTCCTGGTTAATTTCTACATCGTATCTGGATCTCGCCAATTCAGACTATGTAGGTAAATTCTCAGACATTTTAATATTAAATAGCATCTATGAAGTTCAAATACTTTTGCGTTGCAGAATGGAAGGAAAATTTAAAAAGGTCGGACGGACAGACAGACGGACAACTGCAGACAGACACACAGGCAGACACGAAAGACACGGACGTTGATCAAATTTTCAGTATGACATTTGCCGTCAATCCATTTTTCAGTATCAAGGACCCACAAATGTGGATTCAGACTACATAACGTGTTAGAGGAAGTAATTTACTACATTTTACACGAGTTTTTTTATATAAAAAATCTCCAATTTCTGCCGCAGCAATAAAATACTTTTGTCTCTACTACGCACGTAGTAAGTGGATACAGGAAAAATCAATACGACACTAGCCTTTTACTGGCATATTATAGGAGCATTTCTGTGAACTTTATCTCATTTAAAACATCTAATTAAATGTGAAGAAACTCATTCATTCACTTTCATATCTACCTCAAAAAATATAATAATAATAATAATAATAATAATAATAATAATAATAATAATAATAATAATAATAATAATAATAATAATAAAATAAGTGAAGGGGTCTCCCGAATGGCCCTTGAGCGGTGCCTGCGTGAAGAGATGCCGTCTGCAGCGTGACCTGTCGCCTCCCGCGCGTGTCCACTGGGGGAGGGGGCGCCCTGCCATTAGCGGGGTCGGCAGACGCTTCTCAAGCGGCGACGCGGGTTTCGAGGACGCGCGCGGCGGCGGGGGCGGCGGGGAAATATTGTTAGGAAGTGTCATCGCCGCCCGCGCGCCACTGTCTCTGCGGAGGCGGCGGCAGCGTAATTGCAGCGAAAGCCGGCGGCGCGACGCGGCGCGGGCAGAGAGCCCCGCCAAGGGTGAAATGGGTGTCACGACACGGCTTCATTCATTCCCTTCCCACGGCACGGCACGGCACTCCACCGCGCACACGCGCACGCCGCGCTGCGTCCCCTGGACGTGACTTCGCGCCCGCCGTCCGACTGGCGACGGCCGAGCAGGTGGTACACACTTCGAGACGGCACTTTCAACGGGACAATTGTGCTCAATGCTGTGGTCATACACAACGCAGGACGACGTGGAGCCAACTCACTTTCCGGGCCCTCTTCCTTCCATGCGAATGAAGTGCAAGTGCGATCTAGGACGAGGAGTCGGCTGGACAAAAGGTTCCATTGACCCCTGCCGTGGAAACCGCGATGGTTGTAGATATAAGGGACAGGACACATAGCCGTCGTCCGGTCTCACTCGTGAGGCGTTTGTGATCGTGTGTTATCAGGCTCGGAGTAAGTCCGGAGACGATGGAGCAGCTGCTCGCCCCCCCCCCCCGCAAATTCTATAAAAACGCAAAGGCAGCCCAATGAGAACCGAAAGAGAAAAAACAGAAAGAAGGGGGGAAGAGCAGTGTGAATGGGGGTCAAATGCCGCATATTTCCTGTCGTTTCTGTATGCGAGAAAGGCTTCACGAGATTACGGCTCACGAATATCCCTTGCATCGAGAATGTGCTCTAGAAACAGGCGACTCGATATTCTGGTAGCCAGTATCCCTTGCTGCAAGCACATAATACTGATACACACTTTTCTTCCTATGTGCGCTACTGTTCGGATCTGTTTTCCCAGATATCAGCGATCGAATCGTCTTATGTTTGTCGGACTTTGTTGAACTCAACATGAGCGTTCTCGAGTGAGTTGCATTTGATATTACGTCCGGACGTGAAGCTTGGTCACATAAGGTGGTTGTACTGAAGTGCAGATTCTATTAATTTTTCGGAACAGATGTTCTATACCTATCTTTGCCTGCTCACGAGAAAGAATCCCATCGCCAACGCTTCCTCAACGTTGTATTGACAAACCTTCCTCCATAACCCGGTTCCCTTCTTGGGTCAGCGACTCAAACATTTTGTGAAAAAAGTACAAGTAGCATCTAAAATGTTTGTTGACAAACATAGTTTGATCTCACTTTCAGAGTAGAACATCAAATTCAGATTTTTTCCTATCCCTAAGTAGAAATCAGGAATGGATAATAAAGGAGTGAATTGAATTATAAAGGTCCCCACACGAAGTCCGCCTTGGGGCCCTCGCAAAGGTTAATCCGCCTCTGCGTGTAATAATGATGACGAGCTGAGTATTAGTAATGGGAAACAAGATGTGGCAGACGGGGGAATGGGGGGCAGAGAAAACAGAAGAACCAGCCGCGAACCCGCTTTGCCCGCCGCAAATTCCACTTGGATGGGACGAGATTTCAAACCTGCCCCAGCGGAGAAAGGCGAGTCTGACCGCGACAACACGGGTCGCCCTTTCTTTAAATGCTGAATGATATTCCCTTTCTTTAAATGCAGAATGGTTTTAATCATCAGTTGGGTTCCTATGGTTCTTTCGGCATCCCGCATTTCAGTGACCATAGCGCCGTATCTTTATTCTCTTTTGCCGCAGTCTTCCCTGAAGTCGCAGGTTTCCGCGGCCGGAGTCATGTGAATGTCTGCAGACCAGCCCTGAGGAAGACCACGAAAAGATGGTCGAAACGTTTGCAACACAGCCTTCGACGCGGCGTCTCCCGGACAGCCAAGATCATTCGCAGTCTTCCCCGTTTCTTCGTCATATTAATTAGTACCGTACTCTTCTTTTTTTAACTACTTCTTAATGTCTTCTGAAAAGAATCTCTCCTGAATTGAGGATGTGCCTGAGCCCACTGTTTGCGACAGGGTAAGAGTCTCCTGGGGATCCTCTTTGTTTGGCAGACGCTCGCCGGCGCGCGCAGGAAGCGTTTCGACAGCGCACGGGAGGGGGCGTGTCCGGGAGGGGGCGCAAGAAGGCGCGAGAAGGCGTGCGGAAGCGCCACGCGCGGCGCACGCCGCCGCCACCACCGCTTCCGCCCGCACGAGCCACGCGCACCACGCCGCGCCACGCCGTGCCGAGCACGCCAGCGTACTTTCTCACTGCGCGCGAGCGCCCCTCGCTCACTAGTGAGTGCGGGCAGTGAGGGTGGACAGTGGACCCGAGCAGTGAGAACGGGTAATGAGGGTGGACAGTGGACCCGAGTAGTGAGAACGGGTAATGAGGGTGGACAATGGACCCGAGTAGTGAGAACGGGTAATGGGGGTGGACAGTGGACCCGAGTAGTGAGAACGGGTAATGAGGGTGGACAGTGGACCCGAGTAGTGAGAATGGGTAATGAGGGTGGACAGCGGACACGAGTAGTGAGAACGGGTAATGAGGATGGACAGTAAGTGAACGAGCAATAACGACGTACAGTAACGATGGGCAGGTACGACGGGTAACGGCAACCGGTCTGAAACGAGAAATAGCCTCTCGAACGACAATGTTAATGGGATTGTGGGTGTATTAGTGGGATTGACCTAGATGAGACATTGGCGTTCAAGGTTTGAATACTTGGCTGTTTACACGACAAAGGTGAATTAAAGGAGGTCTTAGATGATACAAGATCTGAAGGGTTGTCATTTTGCCTTCTGAATCAATCGTCTTGCCTTTAGTGGTATTCAAACCCAAAACTGTAGCCAAAGGCAGTTGCCATCTCAGCCTTTATGTCATCCAGGTTGACAGGGATTATGTGCTTCACAAACACCAGAGAACTTAGAATATAACTCTGCGCTCGCCCTATTACCGGGAGTTCTTTTTAGACTTAAGCTGAATGTTTCAGAGAACTTCACCTAAATCGTCAACCTCCATAGGGACGAATCTCACCGCCTACCCTAGCCCGTATCGCCCAACGCCCAGCAGAAGCTGGCGCTCTCGGGTGGCTGGACCAGACGTCCCTCCTCGCCCGAGCTGTTTAGTGCTGTTGACATAACGGGAAGCGGCGTACCCGGCCACGGGATCTGGCTCGACTGCTCTGAAGCGGCTCCTCGGATGAGTGGCCGGGCGGTCAGGCCGCGCTTACGGCAGCGGGGGGGGGGACAGGACGCTGCCGCTGCAGCGCCCATCAGCCCTGTCCAGCGACGCCGGGCCGTTGCCAGGTCACTTCTCTAATGGGAAAATGATACTGAAAAGATTCGGGAATGCATTTGAAGATCACTAATCATTAGGGACCGGATTTTGATGACCAAAAACATCGCCAAAATGATCAATAAAATGCTCCTAAAGTTGCCCTAATGGCAAATTTAATAAAAATAATAAATAAGTTTAAACTGCCCTAATAGCAAAGAAAAATGACATAAAAATTTAATCAAAACGAGTTCAGATGAACAACTCAAGCTGTTGGATCAATTATCATTTGTAATCAAGGCTTCTTCCTTTCCTTCAAGTGAACCCAGCTTGCAAACTTTTGATTTGGACTGTTCTTTGCCAAGAAATATCCGTCTTTAGTAATCCCGAAATCGGCCGAACCGGCAATGGCGCTGATAGGCGTCACAGGAACCTGAGATTATACACTCACAACGACCGACATTACAGGTTCTGAGAGAAGAAATCGTATAGGATACTCAGAAATTTTGTGGAGAACGTTCGTTGCATCTTGTAAATAACTTTTTAAGCAAGTACCATTAAAACGATACTAAAATCGATTAAATCAGCAAAAAATGCTTTAAAAATGACGGAAAAAATACTTGTTTAATCGAAATCAACGAAAAATGAAAAATAAATATATATATATATATATATATATATATATATATATATATATATATATATATATATATAAAAATGAGCAATTTTCTTTTGCCATATCTTAAAAAGAATGTCTCAACTAAAAATCATTGTTCAAAAGTAAAAAGGAAAAAATGACACTTCATTAAAATCCGCCCCCTACTACTGAACCACAAAAAACCCCTAATACTGAAACACAAATACTCAGCGCGCTTTACAGATTTTCAACTAATACAGTGCACGAGAGAAACGCAGCTATTGCATGATTTGTGGAATAGTTTTGATATCTGCATTCCCAGAGCTTGCTCACAACGGCGGATAAACGAAGGCGAATGCCGTGTCACCACTGACACGATGCCGCAGTGCCCTCATTTCGATTCCCACCCACCCCAGCACCACTGGCACCAAAGGGAATGAATGAGAAGAATTACACAAAGGCCCTGGTCACCGAGCAGCTTTGTCGCCATTCCAGACACAAACACTTTCCCCCAAAGAGTCGCCCGCGGTCGCCAAAGAAAGTAAAACGGTCCACTCTCCATGGGCGAGGGAGCCTCCTCGTGAAAGGAGCTGCAAGCGCACCCAACCTGCTTGCACGGCCGGCGGAGCACGAAAATCGCTCCGGCCGGCCCCGAAATGTGGAACGCTCAACGAAACAGCCCCGGCGAAAGAACACGTTTTCATGGAAATGACACGAATTTAAATTAAGAGGACTATTCATCTTACGCGAATGTTTACAGCTCGTCGGTACTAAGCTTCTTCGTTTCTCCTTTTGCTTCACAGAACAGGTCAGTTGTAATTGTTGCGGTGGTCATTTAGAAAGTCCATGTTGAAGAAAAATGTGGAATTGAGAAGATTGATACGAGATAAGAGGACATATTTATAAACAGTTGCTGAAAAATTCTTAACAAATGTAAATATAAAGGACTCATTATTATCAAACTATGAAACAAAAATTTTAATTATATTATGATATTATACAACGAGGGTAGCTTTTTTCCATTGAAATACTTACATTATTTCTCGTTATGATAGAAAAATGTAGAGAGAATATATTTTACATAAATCATATGAAACATGTTCACCGTATATTTGTGTTGTATCTTAACTTTTCCACGGAACACAAAATGCTACTGATGTTACCTGAGGAAAGACGGGTACATATTTTACATAAAAATGAATACAAATATGCATAATGAGGGCAAAAATCGACAGTCAAGAAAAATTACATTAAACTTCACCATAGGAGAAGAAACTTCTGCATCTAACAGCTTACTCATGAAAATCGTTATGACGAAAAGTTGTGTTGCTATCATCAACGCACAGAAAGATGGGCATTCGTTGTTCACATCACATTAAGACGATCATGATCTCTTCACATTCTCTCCAAGTGAATAGTGTAATTTAAATGTGATTAAACAATGTACCTATATTTTCAAAAAATATTGTTCAAAAACAAGAACAGCGGTTCTTTACATTTAAACAAATAGTATATCTAATATGGCAAAATATGTACGTAAATAACTAATTTTTGATTTTTGGTGACTCATATTTCGCAGTACATGTTCTGCAGCTAACCATTTTAATAAGGTGATCGCCAAACAATGGCCATAATAGTTAACCAATGGCATACAATTTGCCATTCTGTCGGTCTACACGTCAAAACTATGTACACGTTTGCGTGGTCTGTCTTCTTACACGAAAGTCAAACACGGACATTAGGAGAAGGAAAAGGAAGAACGGGTGAATTGGATATGTGGCTTTACTACCGTATTCCGAAAAATCTTCTACGGTGAAAATTACTAGAGCTTAGGTAACAGAGCAAACACACATTTTGTTTAACCTACACCCTGTAGATTCAACGATACACATGACAGGAGGCACATTCCCCGAAGGAATGTAACTTAACATTGTCAAAGCTTTATGAAGAGCAGTACGATTAGAAAAAGGGAAATAATTGAATAACTAGCGTACCTGTGCGTAAACTCTTGTATGTTAAACCCCACCCTCTTCCCTACTTTTCAATTTCCATATTAAGCCTGTAATGTCTCGTTTTCTTCAAGACCCTCTTATCCTCAACCACTTGTTCTATATGTCTCCTTGTCACTGATAACAATACAATACAGCTTTGTCAATACGAACTATTCTTATTTAATCTTATTACCGAGCAAAGAGGTACACCCGTATAATTTCATCGCGTAGATTAACAAGTACTTAGTTTCATATCATATACAGTTACAGATTCTACAGGTTCTGAACAGGTAAGGCAGAATCGAGAAGCATCGAACCAGCTAAAATGTAATGGAATGTTTGATTATATTTTATCCCGTAGAATACGGTGTGATGAACATTTCTTAGAAACCTTTGGCCTCAAAATTTTAGTTTTAAGCCCCTAAAACACTTTGTTTAAGAGTTATTTAACTATATAGATTCAAAACTCCGACCAAGTGTTGCGGGTTGCATTTGACATGAGTATTTTGATGCGTCTTTTTAAACAAATCTTTCACATTTTTGAAGTTTAAGTGCAATTCTTCACGCCTCGGTGAAATTCTCTTTCTTTAGAGACATCATTTATAAAGATTGGTTGCGTGTGAGAGCCGCAAAAGGTATGTATGCTACTGAAATAATATAGGAGGGGATTAAGCAAATTCCTCATGCTGGGGGCTGTCAGTCCTATTCCGAAACGAGAGTAGCAGGGAATCGAGAAAGCAGCGGCAGCAAATCAACCTCTGGACTGCGTCGAGGTCGCCCGCCTTCCGCCGTCCGCCGATTGCCGTTAGCAGCGCCTTGGACGCGGAGCGCGCGCGAGGGGCCCTGCCAATTAAAGGAAGAATATTTGGGGGCGGCGGCGGCGGCGGCGTGGGGGACTTTCTTCCAGCGCGTGGGGGCGTTCCGGCGCGCGGCGTGGGGGACTTTCTTCCAGCGCGTGGGGGCGTTCCGGCGCGCGGCCTCGAAGAAAGCATGACGCGAGAAACGCGCACTTTTCATCGCGGCGGCTGCTGTTGCTGTTGCTTCTTCCCTGGAACGCGACGGCCCGCGCCCCACCCGTGCCCCGCCCGCTCTCCGCCCGCTCCCGGCCCGCTCCCGGCCCGCTCCCGGCCCGCTCCCGGCCCGCTCCCGGCCCGCTCCCCGCCCGCTCCCCGCCCGCTCCCCGACCGCTCCCCGACCGCTCCCCGCCAGCTCCCCGCCCGCTCCCCGCCCGCTCCCCGCCCGCTCCCCGCCCGCTCCCCGCCCGCTCCCCGCCCGCTCCCCGCCCGCTCCCCGCCCGCTCCCCGCCCGCTCCCCGCCCGCTCCCCGCCCGCTCCCCGCCCGCTCCCCGCCCGCTCCCCGCCCGCTCCCCGCCCGCTTTAAAAACTGAACTTGAAAACCTAAGCGGTCAAGGTTATCTCAAAGGAGAGAGATTCCTCAAAAGGCCGTTGATTGGTAAGGAAAGAAAGGAAGGTCATATCCGTATGCCGCTTAAACTTTGTCGTATCAGTTATTTTATATATTAACATTTTCAAAATTGTGATTACGGGAGCTATATGAAATAATATAGCTCGAAAATACTATAGCTTGACAACTTGAAAAAAAAAAACAAGAAAAAAACAACCTGCCCTGCGCATGCGCGAAACGTGCCGGAGGGGAGGGTTCCCTCTCTTCACGGCCCAATCCGTCGCCGTCTCGGCCGGAGGAAGATAGCCTGACCTCGACAACCGCCCCGAACCCTGCGTTCGTATCTTTGTTCATCCTGCCAAATCGAACGGCTTTTGGGCGTGAGAAATTCTATGTCGAGAGAAATGACCTTCCTTCCCTTCTCCTCACGTACAACAGCCATAATTGTTAGGAATTGTTCTCGCTCGGAAGGTAGTCAGTTTGTGTGCGCTTCCTGTTGTGCGTGGTTGTAGAACTCCGGTTTATTGCTTCGCTGCGTTTTCGAGATTTTACATTTCTATTGATGTGGCTTCGACTTCAACATCTACGTGTGTATCGGGTGACCGTTGTGAGGCCAGACTCGTGAGACAGTGAATCGAGTGACACAGTACTTTCGGCGAATGAAAATCGGTCGCCGTCAAGAGCATAACATGAGAACGAAGTTGCTAAAGCGAACCAACTATCGTTGTAGGCGTCCTTGAGTTCAACTAAGCTCCCCCTCCAGAGCAGTGGTGGATGGCTGCGCCTTGCCTGCTGATGTAAGCGACGCCATAATGATTTTTTCTCAGTTGCTGAGCTATGGTTATTCAAAGCTTTCTTAGATTGTGTTATTTTCGGGAAGGAAATGCGGCCCAGAATGCAAAACTTACTCGCAATTAACCTAATTTTCTTTTCAGGTTCAAATCACCCTCCTGGAAGAGTGTCAGAAAGGGGTTTTAGAGAAACTGAAATGTTCACGCTTCCCATCGCCCTTTTAAATCTATGGTAACCTAATAGAGGTGTAACTACTTACACTGAGGGTTGCCCTTAGGCAAGGAGGTTACCTCCATTGTAAAATATGCCGGCAAAGTTTTCCGCTTTTAAGTCCTTACTTTAAATTAAAGAAAGGAAGCGAATTTAGAAATGTGCAGATTTTTTGTCAGTCTTACCTTTAATTTTAGTTACACTAGACTACAATCTCTATTCCAATTATTCTTGTGTCCGTATTTCAAGAAGACAGGCAGTCATTCACACAACTCAAACTACCAGAAAACTATCACAGTAAAGTTACAAGAAGTCAATTGTGCAATAGCCGTTTTTCAAGAACAGGATTGACGGTTAAAAATTAATTTAATGAATACTTAACATTAAATAGCCGAGGTTTAATGCAACCTTTTTGCCAGTCTTATACCACAGCTCGTAAGTAATGAACACAAGCAGCAGGAAAGCATAGCTTTCTTGGGCGTCTCTCGTTTCTTTTGAGGCATCTTCAGGAAACTGAGAAGCAGCGACATCAAAAGGTCGGCGGCGCACGACGAGCGGCGTAAGAAAGCGGAACAGAGGCGGAGAGTGTTACAGCTCCGTCGCGCCAATGAAACTTCCGGCAGAGAAAAGTCTCAGGATGTAGTGCATATGACACGGAATCCACACGTCAGCCTAAGGTGAGGAATAAACATCACCGCAAAACAACAAGACTTACTGAAAGCCCATATAATTACTTTTGAATTCTCCCAAAAGCTAAGTTTCAAGAGGAAATGGAAGGACCAGAGAATGGCAGGAGTATACCAGGAAGAAACTGCGTAAGAAAAAAGAGTTGCTTAGCAATAAAAGTGATTAAAGACCTCCCACCTCGGTTGGAGAAGGTAGATGGGAAATTGTTTTTTACTCTTCGCATATTTTCAAGCGATTTAAAATATAAAGACATATATAATTATAGTTTTAGAAAATGGTCACTTAGTGAGGACTTCTCCATCCGTTTTTGCGAGCCTTTGTTGAGGGGAGACGAATATATAATGTGTGAAGCCGCCTTGAAGAATAGTATTCACAGAAATACATTCATGAAATTTTACATTGAATTCTAGAGTAAATATTAAAGATTCCAAAAATTAGTTATGATTAAAATAACATTTATACATGTTTTCGCCTCATTTCCGTCAAATGAACTTTCAATGTTGTGGTGAATATCCTTTGACAGCATTGAGTGACAGATGTTAGGAAACTGAACCGCTACGCCCCACATTTGCGCTTTTGTTTCGGTTTACTTCTGGTTGAATATGTGGTTCATCTCATGGCACTTCTTGGTCACAGCCACATCACAACACAAACTGAATCCATTGTTTTGACAATCGGACGCACTCAGACTTCATAAAAACCTTGCAGCAGATACGGTTCGAACACAGGATGATTTTTCCGGCCTCAAAAGCGTGGAACAAGACGCAGCGTCATTATTCAGAAAAGCCGCATCGAAAAGCAGCCGAACATTGTAAATGGGAACCAATGTTGATATCTGCGTGCAGAGAACAAAAGAAGTGCGGCTCATCAATCGGGACGTGAAGACCACTGATTGCAGAGAAGAACTACGCAACACAATATGAATTAGACGTTTATAAATCGTTTCCAAACGTGTTGTGCCGTTTTTAAGCATGTGAAAGTACGGATCGTGATGGTCTTAAATCATGAGAACACATGAAAATGTCAAAACTCATTTCATTATATTAGATATTACATTCAATTATATTTAATTACAAACTAGCCAGCTATCTCTAGTTTCGAAAGGTGTGAAACCAATATCTAGAGACTTCAACTGTCGTTTTTCATTCCACACTGCTTGCCACATCATTAAAAGTTATAGGCAGTATTCGACACTGCGGCAGTAATTGGCACGAACCTCTCACGAGGATAAGAAATGACAGATTGCCGAGTCTTACACGCCAGTTACTTGTCGATCACTGAAAACACCAAAGATGAGATTGATCCAGCAGTCAGAACACGCTAAGTTCTGAGACAATATCCCCTTAAAACATTAATTAAAATTGTTGTGTTGAATGTATTATTCTGGTCGTCCCCCTTCTCATTTACGGTAGTGTGTACTTTAACAGTTTGCCCTCCTCTTACCTGCCATCTAGCGGGCGCTAGAAACCGCTCGGCTGGGCCAAATTCAGGATGCGAGTTTCCCCGATACCTCATCTTCGAGGTGGCCTCCGCCCATCTCTGCATGGACATTCCAATGCAAGTATCTCGCTTGCACCTTTCCACGAAACAGCAGGGCAGTTCAGAACGCAATTGCATTCCCAAACCTACTGAATGGCAAGGGTGTTTTTATTATTACCGTACCAAAGATAAGGGCGTAAAAGGTGATATAAGGCGGTCTGGGAACGCCTCCATTCCACAATACAACTGAAGCATCCTTGCCTCACGCGAGATTCAAACTCATAACCATGGGGAAATACGATCTCGGCCAGATGGCAATACGCCCTTGTCTGGGTGAAGGTGGTGCGTCCGCGTGAGTGCGCGGCGGGGGGAGAGGGGTGAGGGACGCAGCCTCTCACCCGGAGACACCGGAGCCGCCGGCGCCGCACCCGCGGGCTGCGCGCCTGCGCAGAATCAGGCTAGAACCTTCCGCGCCGCCCCGCGCCGCCCCGCGCCGCCCCGCGCCGCCCCGCGCCGCCCTAGTGCTGTTGTGTTGGCATGCCTGCCTCGAAGAGTCGAGACTGTTCATGCAGGGTTGTCGTATTTTACTTCTTAGTTAAAACTCCTCTCTCCCGTACAAGGTCGGGAATCGGGTTGGGTGATTCTTAGTGATACCGGGCACGTCAACTATTAATAGCATTAGTCCCGTAAGTGTAGTGAATGTTTTTCACCTTGAGAAATGGCGGTGATCTTCTTCCGCTTGACGGCGAGATCCGGCGCCGACCTACCGACGGCTAGCAGGGTTTTCCCCAAACAGGTATCTCTCACCAGCAAGGCACCGCCCCAGCTGGGACAAGTTCTAAGCCCCCGACCAGTCTCCAGTCTCCTTGCATGTGCGGTAGTGTAGTGCATGTTAGTGTGTGTGTAAGGGGAAGGGTTAGGACAAACAAGAGGAAGGAAAGATCGCACGCGGTCCATGGCCTTTTTGTCAGGATACTGCTGCGGCGTTCGCCTGGTGTTGAGCGGAGAAACCACGGAAAACTACCGATCAGAGCAGCCGGTCTCTGGAATTCTTCTTCAGACAGCGACTGAATTCGACATAGCTGACAAGCCAGTGTCGCAAATCTGGTCACACTCACTGTCGTGACTCGAACCTAGAACCTCGCGGTCAGAGTCACTGCAGTAACTCAGTTGATGCACCGTGCCACCTCTCCCGGTCGGGGATCGGGAATTTGGGTGTTTGGAACAAAGGTTATTTTGACACGGAGGATGAGTTGTTTTCTTGCAGGAAGTTGGGCGATGGGGGAGGGCCGGAGCCCGGCCGAAGAAGAGGGACCGTATAGCGTCACGATGGCGGCCGTGGGTGGGAGGAGGAACGGAAGTGCCGCATACCTGCGGGCATGAATAGCTGGCGCCCCGGCGTTGGGATACATTCAGCCAAAGGGGACGCCAGCTTGACCGGGAAGATCACGTGGTAGACGCGAGCCTCCCTCCTACACCTAGGACGGTCACGTGACGGCTGCACTCTGGTATAAAATCGAGCCGACGAGCTCAGACGGTGGGTTTTATTCTGGAAACCTCGCGCGATGCGCAAAACTTTACGCCCAGGCTGGAGCGTGGCGTGCCTAGTGCACGGGTGACGAGGTCACGGTAGCGGCGCGGGAGTAGCGTGAGAGGAGGCGGGGCCTCCCTAGCTATGTGGGGTATCCACAGGGAAATACAAGTGTGTAGGTTCGGAGCAGAAGTTGGCTATTGTACATACATATAAATAAACTTGTACATACTTGTAAATGTCTGTGTGTTTTTCTCCATGACGCCACAACCGCTGCGTTTTGCGCCTCGCGCGGCTCTCTCGCCGCGCCTTGCGGTCGCGTCGCGGTCGCTTTGCTTCGCGAGGGGGCGACCTGCTTTCGGGCGATTCGCGGCCCGAAGAGGCGCTGACCCGGCGCGCGCCGACGCGCCGGCGCGCGCCGACGCGCCGCCCCGCGCCGCCCCCGCTGCCCCGCCCCGCCCCGCGCCGCTCGACTCCGCAGCGGCTGCAACGACGCTCAGAGCGCGTCGCGATGCGTCGGAGATGCGTGACACATAGGTCACAATACGTCGTAATGAGGGCGAAAGCAGATGCGTGAATGAGTTCTGATTCAAAAGTAGCGCGTGTCATTCTGGATGGTGGGATGGGCCACTAAGTGTCGTCGGAGCACACGCCGCGTGACTTCTTTCGTTGCAGAAGAGGGGGCGGGGGGTGCAAGAGATAAGGGCTATGAGCAACGATGTGACTAAATAAGGTATACATAGACCTGACGAACAGTTCCGGGATGAAGACAATGGCGAGGTCTATTAGGCGAGATACCTGTGCCTTCATGAGGCTGGAACGGCGCAAACAAAGGTATTGTTGAAGCAGAATGTTTAGGATGTGCTTCGTGGACGATTTAATAAAAAGATCCGCGACATTGTGTTTTCGTATTGTCCCCAGACGATTCCTAAAGAAAGAATAACTGAAACAATCCTCAAAGTAAAACTTAGCATTAAGAAAGTAATTCTTCTCACTGAATTCTCTCAAATAATAGAATAATGTGTGGAAGATATTTGCGGACTCCCGGTAGTATTCGTGAAAGTATGTTATCCTTGATCTTCAATGTTTATCCTCACCAGAATGCAAAAAAGCAACCTCTTTTTTTAAAAGCCGGAATAGCTTAAAATGCGCGTGGAAAAATATTTTCATTGATGAAATAATTTGAGGAAGATACAAAGATATAAGCGCTTTGCCTCCATTTTCGGTAAAGTCTCGCTTCATCACATACATGGAGGCTAACTATCATGATCACCTAATGTCACTGTCGCATGCGTATCAAAATGATACTGTCATTGCGTTAGTTTAGAACATATGACTCATGATGTCAAGATACCTAGCACATTGGTTGTAATAATACGAGTATTTCCCGTTTAGTCGATTGCTTTGACGAGGAAAACTCCGAATATCAATGCCGAGATCTTTCATTCACTGAAGTTCGCCATGTGGAGTCTGAAGGTTGAGATCCGTGGGTTGGTGGTTCAAACACAAGTGTAACTTCACATTTCTCCAAGTATTTCTCAAGCGCCTAGAATCATCACGTTCACGTGCAATGCCAACATTTAAATGTGGAGGATAGCCGACCGATAGCCGAGGCTCGTTGCTACATGACTAAAGATGTTGAAAAGCGATCATACAAAAGTGTGGAGGATAATTCATCCCTCTTTTGGAATTAAGCCAATATCTACTTATTCGAGAATACAAACTCTCTCTACTAAAGTATTTTCTGGATTTTCATTGTTAAAGTGTCCACGATATTTAGAAAACAATCAAATGAACATCAAGTGCACCACATTCGTCATTTGTTAAAAACCATTTTCTATTCATATCGGAAGAGATACTGATCCAAAAATGGATCGTAAGCAATCCACACACTATTGAACAAAGGATATTAAGCTGATTTTCAAAGAATTCACACGAATATCATAATTCTAAATCACTGATGATTATTATACAATGTTCATAATAATGCACACTGAAATAATTATTCAATGTATTTTGAAATTTCAGAATACAAGAAGTAACTGGATATCTTAGTTTCCTTACAGATCTTTCCACACAGAAAGTATGCTGAATGTGCAGAGTGGAAAGAGAGTTGGAGAACTGAGCGTAGAAATCCGTCAATCCGCAAATGCTGCTTGTGCGTGCATTTGGGCGTCGCCGGCGCTTCCAAAGCGCGCTGTGGAGGCTCGCCGAGGTGTGGGCGGGGCGGGGGGAGGGAAACGGCAGAGCGGAGCGAGACAGGGTGGAGGGTGCGGCGGGGCAGGGCGGAGTGGGACGGGCAGTGGGACAGGAGGGGCGGGGCGGGGCTGAACGGACCGGGGCGGGGAAGAGCGGGTGGGCCGGGGCAAGGAGCGGGACGGGGCGGGCCGGGCCGGGGCGGGGCGGGGCGGGGCCACCTGAAGTGCCGTCCGTCGCGGGAGACAGCTCAAGGCCCGCCCACGTGCCTCGGCGATGGCCTAGCACAAGAGCACGCACCCACGGCCACGCGAAGCAGGCGGCAGGAAGGAAAACACGCCCCTAGCCATTTAATATAACACGTAAGAAGAGCTACATGGAAAATATTATTTTTGATCCGATAGGCATATGTTTCACTGTTAGGTCTGAAAACAAATAACTAAATGTAAAAAAACGGACCTTTTACAATTTATGCATGTATGTTCCACTATTGTATGAAAGTGAAATTGTTTACATCTTAATTTGATTTTACTTTATGTTTTTCACCTAAACACGTGAAGAAAGTGCATTAATTGGTGCTAATGTGAAGCATCTTTATGAAAATTCCGGTTAAGGCCTTGTACTTCAACTATCTAACAGGTGATTGTGATAAATAAATGCCAAAACACCGAAGGATTTCTTAAGTCCATAGTTAAATGAGTTTTATTTAACTTATTATCATTATTATTCGTTCTTCTCCCGGAAAACATTTGTATTATCTAAATGAAAATGTACTTAACGAACGCTTATAAATGAGCACATTCGCGCTTTTTATTACGGAACTGTGCAACTTATCTTTTGTCTTGACTAAATTATTCAAAACGATGTGACGAATGTAATCTCAATATTCCATGTTTCAATTACCTTACTTGCACATTTAAAAAATTCAAATACGAATTTGTTTGGTTTAATAGAGAACTAATTTGCATATTTGGAAAGGCTTCTGAATATGAAAATAATAACGGCAAGGGATCTCTCAAGGTGTCAATTCGTCCCTGACCACAACTGCTGGCGCGACAGCGTTTTCCAAATTCGGTGAAACAACCTGCGGACCGCCTTCCTTTTAGGCCTTTCGACACGAACGCACAAACAACTGAGATTCACGAGCCTAGATCAGCGTCTGGGATAAGACACTTTCGTTCTTGTCACATCCAATTTACAAGCACATATCAATGTGTCCAGTTGGATATTAGAACCTCACACATGTTTAGTTTATTCACTTTACCTGTGAATACACTGATAACTCGGGAAAACTTCGCAACATATTGAACCTCTTGTAATTTTTAAATTAATCTTCAAGCTTGAGTGAACAGACAACTCAGTTCTTTTAATATTTACCATTAATCTCAAGTCATTTTTTGTAGCACAATCAAAAAACTCAAAATATCTTCTTTGTTTTTAGTGATTTTATAAAACTTACGTTTTGAAAAACTACCATAAATACACATATGCGATAATTACTCAGAAACGAGAAGGAATTTAACACATCTGACCATTCACAAATGTAGGCAACGATTAGAAGAATCCAATAATATACTTATCTCATTTCCGGATCACTTCGTCACCTTATTCATTGGGGTCAAAGAATTATTACTCTTAATAAGAAAAAAACCCTTAAATACTTTTTTAATTGAGTAACGTAAGGTTGCCACGTATGCTATATGCTACTGAAATGACATTTTATTCTCAGTGAACAAGACGTTTGTTTCCTGCCGTGGGGTTCGTGACACAGCTGCGTGGAACTTGTCAGCGGAGCGGCAATGAACCGCTCGAGAGCACTGCATGCAAACCGTTGCAGCAGCAGCAGCAGCCGACCCAGCAGGCAGTGGACGTATGTTGCAGACACCTCGTACGTAGAAGGCATGTTAGGTGTTTGGCGTTTACTTGTACTTCAGAAGGTTTTTATTTCTTAACGACACCACGAAAGCATTTACGAAAACCAAATTTTAATGCTCAAAGAATCACAGGCAACGTTAATATAGTCGCATTTATTTATTTACTTATTCGTAATGATAAAGGTTAACTTGGAAAGAGAACGAAAGGACGTCAGGAACAACGCAAATAAATTCATACGGCACCATTTGAAAATTATGATAAAGGAAGTACAAAAAGGGATGTTTCTTAAATAGAATATTTGGATCCAGGTAAAGTGACCACGATCGGTTGGCGGACGATGCTTGCTGGCTTTACCGCCAATTCGCTGAATGAGATTGGCACTCAGGGCTTCTGTTGACTAAACTGTGCCCTTTATTTTGATAACCAGAGGCGTATTCATGTAAATAAAGTGAACAGTTGTGACTTTCGTTTCATTCACTGTAGGACTGTTTGGCTGTAGCGATCTCTCCGCCACAGATCGAACTGGCCACTACAATCAGGCCCGCGTTCTTTTCCCAACTCGTTGGCTTGGGGGGGCTCCAAACGACCCCTTCTTTGAATTTGACCCCTAAATTTCCATGATTTGCGGAGTGGTTTCTCGAGAACGGCGACGCGGCTTCCAGAAAAACAGGTTGCGACCCACTCATGACCTTCCTTCCCTCCTCCACCTCGTCGTCGTCGTCGTCGTCCCCCTCCCCTCCCCTCGCCTCCCCTCCCCCGCCCGCCCGCGGTCGTCCACCTGCGCAGCAGCCGCCCACCGGCGCGGTTCAAGGTCCCGAGGAGCAGCCAAGGCCCTCGCGCAGGCCTCCCGCCGCCGCCGGCTCTCCGGAAAGCTCCGCGCGTGGCCCAGCAGAAAGGAGCTACAACACCACACACTTTCTCGGATTATTTGTAACTTTCGTGATCTTCGGAAATTCAGAGAATTCAACGAAAACAAGACCATCGCCAAATTTTAAACGTCCTTCGCTCTATCCGTGGAAAAATTAAAGGAAACGTTTGGAGCCGCATTTACGGATTTTTTATACATTGCATTAATTACAAGCAGAAATTGCACGAAAACAATTGTTTTTTTTAATTGCACAAGACCTTTTTCATAGGTCTAAATTTCTATAACAGTTTTTTTTACAGGAAAAATTCTATATTCAATTTTGTATTTCTGCAATGTTAATTTTTTGCAATTTTCGTAAACAGAGTCAATAAAAAATGAGGCAAGCGCAGCTCTTTTATCATTCTTTACCATATTCAAGGGAAAAATATGAAGAAAAAAGTTAGTGCCGTTTTTGAGAAATAATTGTTTAAAAATTGCCTACTCATATTTTCGAGAAATTGTACGTGACCTTATATCATTATCAATCATTGAACAACAAATCTCATTAAAGGAAATAACCTCTATCATCAATATTGTAATATTAGAAGGACGACGAAAAAAAAATTGAATTACGAAAATTCAGAGATTTCAAGGAAAGTTATACCTTTTCTCACGCACCCTTCACGTTATTCGAAAACAAACTTAAATTTTAAAAAATGTGGAACTATTTTTGAGACAATTTTCAGAATGGGTGCAGATAATACATCCATTTAATTCTGAGAAATAAAAAGGTTTCAATCTCACATCCTGCGACACCGTGTCAAGTCGAAATGTCTCCATAGTACAGCGTCAGTTGTTACACCAGATTCAGAATACTCACACAAAAAATAGAACTCGATATGGTGAGTAATTTAGTAATATTATCTTCTTGGTTGAAAGTGTGACAAGTTAAATCAGTTTTATTTAACAGGTTTACTCAAGTGATTGGTCCTCCAGGTTGGGGGGTTTGACGTGAAGCTGAAATCCGCTTCTAAAAATCAGTCAAATCATAAAGGATCCTAGTAAGCGATCCTAATAAGCCGATCCCAGTTAACTGAGATAAGGTTTAGAAGAAGAAGATGATGATGACTCAAGTAATATTATAGTAAATTACTAAAGTTGCACTAACAACAAATCTTTTAATAATCACGTTGAGGTACGAGCATGTGCGTGAGTTTGATACATTTGATATATCAATATCATTATAACTTTCACAGCAATTAAATACTAACAAATTAACTGAATTTATTAGTCTCACTCTTTACGATAAAAATAAATTAAAAAGAAGTATCTATTAAAAACATAGATAACTAATCTATCTTCATAGATTTTATTTTCTTCTCTTTACTTCCCGAGCAACTATAATTTAACGTCAAACTGCTAAATCCCTTTCTCGTACAAAAACCTCCTCTTTCAAAGATTTCTTCTATTCTTCATACTTTGTTTTTTAATGTAAAACACGCATACAAATAACAATTCTTAATAAAAACTCTAATTAAAATTTGCAAAACCTCAATGACGAGAAAAGAAATGTGTTTAAAGAAAAGTTTTGCTGCGGGACAGCTTGGAAAAGCAAGCTTATGAAGCTGTTCCATCAAACTCGACGCAATTGAGAGACTTACACATATTTTGAACTCCTAACCAATTATCTCGTATAATTTTCATACCACTAGACAAATTACAAGAGCAAGACATCTATCACTTCCACCAAGATTTTCGTATTTTGCAGAACCCTTGGATAATCAATGATATGCCATTAAACATTTACACCATACTATTATATAGAAAAATAAGTACTATTTGTACGTATTTCTTATATGATGCAATGTCGCAATCTTTAAAGTAGTTGGAAAAGTTTTGTGATGTTTGCAAACTGCACGTAAAAGGAGCTTTCAAGACAGTATCGCATAAGTCTATCGAGGCCATTATTAGGTAGCAATTAGTTAGGGAAAGCAAAGTCGGAGCTAACGCGAAAGTTAGGAGTCTTCGTTTCGTCCACCTGGGGGAAACGATGTCTCTCTAAAAATTTCTAAAATGTTTCTTCTAGTTTTCTTAGAAGTTTGCCAGTGGTGTCTGCCATCGTTGAAAGATCCTGTCCAATACAAGGTCTAATACATGACCTACTTGTTGAAAGCGCAATAATTTTCGGGTGCAGATTTAGAGGTATGGAAGTCGCACTGATTACGCATGACTTACGTTATAAAATACCTGGAAGCTCACCGTATTAATTCTTTGTTTAAGAGAAATATTGAATAATTCTGTCCTAGTAATTGTATATGAGACGAGTAGGGAATAGTTATCCCAATGGAAATAAAGCAATGTTTGATTTTCGACCGTATTGCAAACTCTAGTTCGATAAACTTCCAAAACCAGCTTCGAACTAACTCATTTGAATTTTATCGTAATCGAAATTTGATATGTTGATGTAGCTTTCATAAAACTTTAATTAGGAGTAATGTGACTAAGTTGTTCTTATTTATGATCCCTAGGTGACAGAAATATGAACTGCAGATGATTTACTATGCCGTTGAAAAAGCTTTACGAACCAATAAACAGTTCTTGTGACTTGTTTTTCATTTTCGATCATCTCAAAATACTTAAAAGCATCTTTGTACCATTGTAATCAGCGCGTGTATTTTGCAGGCCATGTGTCCGTTTGTGGAGCGGCTGCCAGTCGCTCGGAGGCTGGATAATCGTCAGGAGGCCTTGGACCGCGCGCGGCGACCGTTGGCCGCGGCTCGAGCCCGCCCCTGCCCCTGCCCCCGCCCCGCCTTATCCACAGCCCCCCGCCCTCCTCCAATCCTCGCCAAGCACCGCGCCGCACACTGGTTGAATCGGGCCAAATACCTGGCCATAATGGCAAAATTCAAAGTGTGCGTTCGGAATTCTCTCTCTCCTATGGCTTTTATCCAGCCGACAGCCGGTTGCCCTTTACGTCCCGAAGGGACGCATATTCGACCATACACTAGACAAACACTCTTGCGGGCTCCTCTGATCTGGGGTCAGCAGAACGCGAGGCCCTCCGCGACAACACACACAAAGTCAAGGGACAAACAGCCATGCCCAAGGCGGGACTCGAACCCGCGACCCTTCGGCCACCCAGGTCGGCGCGTTCGGAATTCTGACTTAGCAAATTTCGTTCGGAAGACATTGGAGTACACTACTTCAGCTCCATAACGTTATTTCAATCATTTTTGTCGTCTTCACGGTCTCGTAAAGTTACCGTTGCTCGAAACACTCGAATTCATTGATTCTTTTCGTATTTCCGAACAGAAGACTCTTTTGACTATAAGTTAGGTATAGTTTTAAGAAAAAGTGTCTAATAATTTTATGTAATATGCGGCTGAACTCTAACCTATGGAGCGTAACAATGTTAGTTACGTATATTGTGGATTACATTTTTTGTCCTGCGTATTCCTGCTTCAATCCCATACGTATATTTTTTATGAATTTTTGTTTCTTTTCAAACGAGTAGATCCGCCATTTTGATGCCGTTATTTTGAATTTTGAAATTTCTTTATGATATTCAAATTCAGCGGTCTCAAAACTCTATTGTTACCCATTTTTACGCAAATCCACTTGCATTTGGAATTATGACCAGGTTTTAGGCCCGACTGAACTTGTGTGCGCCGCACCGCGCCGCGCCGCGCCAGGGCGGGCAGAGAAGGGAAGTTTGAAAGACGCGGCGCGCACGCTCCGGCGCGGCGGGCGACCCCTCCTGTCTGGGCGGGCGTGAGGCCATTTACTCATCGACACTTCCAAACAACACTCTGCAACTCTCCACAGAAAAAAATCTCTTGCGGTAGGGGCAAGTGTCTCACTCGGAGTCCAACTCGCCGTTGCTGATGTCGCAAGTTGTATTGGTCATTTGAGGTCTCACACATGCCGAGTCATTGGGATTGTGCTTCAGAGTAGTGATAATTTGAGCGTTCAAGAACTCATAACTCGTAGGAGACCACTGTAACCGTTTCCATTCACATTTCTTACAGATCACAGATCAGAACTCGCATCATTTCCGCACCAGTTCCCGGAGTGTGCCTATTAACTCGCCTTAACAGGCACATAATGTTCATTTACTCAAGGCGTTGTTCATTCATCACAAGGCGCCATGTTTTTTCTGGCTTTAACACACACACACACATTCACTCACTCACTCACACACACACTCACTCACACACTCACTCACTCACACACTCACTCACTCACACACTCACTCACTCACACACTCACTCACTCACACACTCACTCACTCACACACTCACTCACTCATACACTCACTCACTCATACACTCACTCACTCACACACTCACTCACTCACACACTCACTCACTCACACACTCACTCACTGTCACACTCACTCAGTCACACTCACTCAGTCAGTCACTCACTCACTCAGTCAGTCACTCACTCAGTCAGTCACTCACTCAGTCAGTCACTCACTCAGTCAGCACTCACTCCACACTCAGGCACTCACAGTCAGGCACTCACTCAGTCAGGTCCTCACTCAGTCAGGCACTCACTCAGTCAGGCACTCACTCAGTCAGGCACTCACTCAGTCAGGCACTCACTCCAGTCAGGCTCACTCAGTCAGGCACTCACTCTCCACTCACTCACACACTCACTCACACACTCACTCACACACTCACTCACACACTCACTCACACACTCACTCACACACTCACTCACACACACAATTATTCCTCTAAAAAAGTGGCTTCTCAGCTGCCTGCAAAGTCCAGACAGAACTTAAGCGTTCATTATTCTCTTAATGGTAGTAAAGAAAACGCTGATATTTAAAAAATAATACACGCAGACATACACAGAGCATGAGAATGAGACATGAACCAGGCAGGAACCTTCGAACATAAATTTATCATTGCATTATAATAAAAGTGTGAAAATGCACATTTAAAACTTTCCGAAGACCTACGGTCAAACTTCGCAGCATTTCTGGCCTACTTTATGAAAATCCTTTTTGTTCTCTTCTACCAAAAGACTGACTAGTTAGGCGCCCGTTCACCTTTCTCTTTTTCGGTTGCATCAGGCTTTCCAGATCGGATATAGACTTTTATACTTCGATTTAAATAGTCACTTCTAGTTCTGACAGATCATCAGTTGGACACGATTATCCAATCGGGAGCTGCGTTAAAACACGAATTTTTAGAATTGAAGCTCCTGCTTAGATAGCAGCGTTCAGCTGATGATCTATCAGAAGTCACTATTTAAATCAGAGTATATCACTGTACGTATGGCTCTGCCCCACTCTTGTTTTTCGCGCTTCACTGCGCCGCCGCCAGAGGCGCTGCCCGCGCCGCGGCAAAAACGAAATGGCGACCGACAGCCAGACACGTTCTTCTGTCACTTACGTAATCGCAGCGATTAAGATCATGCGCTGGGAGATGATGTCATTCCGATTAAACAACACGCTGAGGCGACAACTCGCAAGGCTATGGACATATTCATGTTTCAACTAAATAATATGATGTCACTGGTGAATACTATTAGCGTGAGTTCGGTAGTACGTTGACAACGCGAAGTCACGGTAAATAAAACCAAGATTTAAAAGCACTTATGAAAAAAAAAGCTGCGCTTTAATTGGCATTGTCGACTAAAGCATATGCATCTTTGGAGTAGTTTTAAAGATATTCACTTCAGGATTGAGACAGGAAGTTTCTACATCATATTCCTATTAAAATATTTATACAAGGAAATTAGCTGGATTTGGCGATCTCAACACACGATACCTGAGAGGTCTCGCATGACGTATTTCTGAAAACGTTTGTTTCTACATCGAAAGTGAATCTTCTCTTCCAATTATTCCTTTACTCAGTCGCCTCCAAATTAATTACTTTTTCATTTCAAATTTGATACAGGCATTTCTTTTTATGAATCACAATATACTTATAGGCGTCATTGCATCGATAAATGGAACGTAATATACGCGGGAAGTTTGTAAACCGAGACGACATCCGAGTTTATAAGCAAATAGGTTTGATATTTCTGTTATCGGCAGTGTCTTTGGGTGATTTTCGCTGTATAATCTTCTTATGAGAAAAAAATCATAAACAAGAAAAACAATTCTTGAGATCAGTGTACTCATACGCCGTTTTTAGCTCTAGTATCGTGTTCTAAGTATGGATGTTTGTCCCATTATTTTCGTATGTATGTGTTGTGGAGAGTCGTGTTCAGATGACTTCAGATCCGCCCGTGTAAATAACATGCAATTAATTGTGAGATTTATGAATATGATCTGAAAAACAATTCGTAGGTAACGGAGTGTGGTTTCAAAATGACCTAATATATGAAATATGAGCTGGAGGTCATTCGGAAGGAAACTACCACTTTGCCGTGCAGTCTCCACCTCAACATGCCCAAAGACACAGGCATCGACGAAAGACACAGTCATCGACGACAGACAGATATCTACGAAAGGCAGTTACATCGACGAGAGACATATACATCGACGAAAGACACAGACATTGACGAACGACACGGACATCGACGAAAGACACAGGTATCGACGAAAGGCACAGGTATCGACGAAAGGCACAAGTATCGACGAAAGGCACATGTAGCGACGAAAGGCACAGGTATCGACGAAAGACACAGGATCGACGAAAGACACAGGTATCGACGAAAGGCACAGGTATCGACGAAAGGCACAGGTATCGACGAAAGGCACAGGTATCGACGAAAGGCACAGGTATCGACGAAAGACACAGGATCGACGAAAGACACAGGTATCGACGAAAGACACAGGTATCGACGAAAGACACAGGTATCGACGAAAGACACAGGTATCGACGAAAGAAAGACACAGGTATCGACGAAAGACACAGGTATCGACAAAAAGCATAGGCATCGACGAAAGACAGAGGCATCGACGACAGGGCCCCCTTGGGGTCGGGCGCGCGGACGGCGACGGAGGCGGCCCAGGGATTTTCTTGCGGATTTTTTGCCTTCGCGGCGCACGACTCATTCGCCGGTGGCTGATCGGGAGCTGCTTCTAGAAAGTGGAACTTTCGCCCGCGGCTGTTTCGGCGCTGCACTTCTCAGCGCAGCGCAGAGCACGCGATAGCCATCACCCCCTCCCACAGAAAAAATAAACTTTACAAATTTAAGAAAACATTCTTAATGGCACAAACATTTTAAAATTTATGCTTCAGACAACCACAAGTAAAAACGGTTAATTTTAGGACAGACGCGGCGTGCTAAAAGTTCATTTTTTAGCAATAATGCCAAAAGTGAGACGATGTTCAAATGTGTAGATAAAACTACGAATCACTGCGTGCTGTGAATGCAAACAAAGAAAACAAAATACATTTATCAGATCATATATAACTGATCTTAACGTAACATGGTATCCAATTACGTGATTTGTATAAAACTCGATGAAATGGGAATTAATACACAAGTGAGAAGTACATTACGACACGAGTTCCTCGCTCGTGTCGTAAACGTATACGGGTATTAATATCCACCTTTACATCATCGTTTCATAAAATACTATTACAAAATTACACAGGATTCGATAAGAAATTTAATAAAAATACATGACCAAGTTTTGTTTTTCGTTCGCTTCTGCACCTACGTGGTCCTCGGGGCACCCGCCCGCGCGCCTTCAAATTCATCGCCTGTCATCTTTCACTCTGCCCCCGCGCCCTGCGCTTTTAAATTCTACTCAGTTAATGAAATCTAGGGGTTAGCTTCAGTCGTCCGTCCATGTTGCGCGAGTTAGTTCTGGGAATTGACGCATACACTGATATGTCGCATATTTTACGAGAAGAAACGCTCTATTTTCCTGGAGTAATAATATATATCTCTATATGTCATCTGGAGTTACAAACTTGAGTGTGATATGTCGTACAGGTGAAATTAATGTACTTGAAGTAATTTTCTCAAGCATATGATGCTATCTTATCACAATTTAGTATTAATTGCCCAAATTATAAATGCACATTTGTGAACATAAACTGGACTACTAGACAAGACCTCATCGATGAAGATTAGAAACACGGTCAGAGTTTAACAGGAAACAACTCTCGTGAACATCGTTGAATTAATATCATTCATGCAAATTATAGATTATGCGACATGTTTTAAATTATGCATGTTTTCCGAATACACAAATTCAACTCTGCAATACAGAAGTTAGTTCGCGTATTATGCAAGGGAAGTGAAGGCTCTAGTGATCTGACCCGTTGTGAGAAGCATATAACGGATCTGGCAAATACAGTCAGGCAGGCAGGAAGAGCTGCAACAATCACTTCGGTGCTGGGGAAGCAGAATCCGATTGCCGTTTGCGCAGCACAATCTACTTTCGCACGAGTCGCCCGCGGACACGCAAATCTTGCAATTGCTAAAATCGCCTTTGTGTGTAAATGGCCCGTCCGAACACTTCTACTTCCTTGTGAATTCAGTTGAACGTTTATCGCACATCAACTCCTTCAATTGGTGTCATACAGATCAGGCTATGTATTTTAAATGAGTGGAATTTCATTCATAACTTCAAGACTAACATCAATATACTTTTATTAGTATTTAAATTACAGTGATTGAATACTATTATTCCATTGTTTTAATATATAATTATTCACAAAGGAAAATTAAATGTTTTGCAACTGATGATTACGTTTTCATCAAACGGATGAGAGGAAGAAATGCTAAGGTATCATTGCTTCATCTTTCTCTCACTTCATCACTTTGCTTACAATGAATCATAACAGTGCCATCTTCTACTAAGAAACGATGAGCTAACGATAGTTCATATTGTGGAAGAATATTTGAGTATCTATTTGAGTGATCAGTGAACTGTAGGGTCTTTTGAGTTATTTTACTGTACTTATCGAAACACTCGAGTCCAATGGATGAATGATATCCCTTTAGAACCAAAGCTAATATAATACATGATATGTTCTCATCCCGTTTTTTCGACCGTCGGAATTTTCTAGTTTTTCTTGGCTCCTCCCTTCCAAATTTTTGTCAATGTAATTAGTTAAAGTAATAGGACACATTCGTCCCACATTTGAATCAGGGAGAATAAACCCCCAACTCCATTCTTCGTGAAAATGTTCGGCGAGTGTTTCATCAAATTTTTAACTATTTAAGACCAAAATTTAAATCTCGAAATTTTTAATAGTTAAATCTCAACAAGATTGCTCCAACGGTTTACCTCTACAACAGGTTATTGGATAATACCCGTAATCACTGCGAGAGATATCATTTTATTTTTCTCTCCAGTAAAATATGATTGGGTGTTGGAGAGTGTATGATTGACCTGCTTCAATTATACATGTTATTACGTTTAATGGAGGCCGCGAGTGTTGGGCCCTGTGGCGCCGGCTGTCGCAAGCGCTGTCGCCTCGTGCGCTTCCAGCGGGGCGGTGGCCGGGGTGGCGCAGAGCGAGGGAGGGCCCAGCCAGCCACGGACGCGCGGGAGGAGAAATCGCATCGGAGCAGCTTCCGTGGCGGCGCGGAGCGGAGCGGAGCGGAGCGGGGAAACAACAGCGACGCGGCGCGGCGCCGGGGCACTGAACGCTCCGCGGCGGACGGAGCGGGCAGCGACGCGACGCTACAGCACGCGAGGCGAGGCGGCTCCGGGGCCGGGGGTTTAAAATCATATTAATTATGATACTTAGTTTTAAAAACACTATCTTTTATTTTATTCAGTGTGCATTAATGCACTTCGTTTTCCTACGGATGGGCTTTGTACTACAAATATAATATCTAGGAGAATGTCAAGGAATTGTAAAAATGTTAAAATAATTACTGGATTAAAAGCGTACCTGTATATCTAGACAAAAACACGTATGTACAACCATCTGCACGCAGCGTTCTAATTACAAGGGTCAGACCCAGGAGGCTCCGTCGCTTTTCCTACTGGCTTCGTCACCGCTACCGCCAAATTTAATCATTGGAACAATAAATAAAATAATGTAACATCGACAGCCTCAAGGATGGCTCATGGGATGCATACTAGTTTCCTGTGGTGCGGTCCGGGGATCGATTCCCGATCGAGGCAATAATCGAATTGTTGTTTTCCTTTAAATTCGTCTCGGTTTCTTTAGTTGAATGTTGAAGAAAAACTGAGAGAGACGGAGTTTGCCAGTTACGATGAAGGGAATACAGAATGTTTGCCGGAAGTATCTCTTACTCCTTAACCGTGGGAATTACACTAGGACCAGGCATGAGGGTCACTGTTAGCTGACCGGCAAAATAGGACAATCGACACAAAATGCCAAATGCAATGCACCAGGGCAACTGTGAGGGCGGTAGTACGGTCGGCAACGGGTGCGAAGTTAAGCAGTCCATTTAACCTCAACCTAGTTTTGACGAGCCTGCGACGTAACAATCGTAAATCCGTCGCGACCTCCGCGCAAACAAGAAAATAGGTAACGCCGGTGTCAGTTTTACAAGCGGTGCGTTGGAATCTCGGTAAACCTGGCTTGTCTGTTTGCAGGGCCTATTTGAGCCGTCGAAGCTTTCACTCAATGGGTGGTTCAACTGAATTGCGCAGCAGGGTAGCCTCTTTGGACATCGATTCGGAGATACAAGCTCACCTCGGAGTGTATTCAGGATTCAGTGAACAATCCTTACACCATTTTCAAGGATGGTCAGGGGAGAACTAAGAATTCATTGATATATATATATATATATATATATATATATATATATATATATATATATATAAATACGCAATATCGGCTTATTACTGAATACATTATGTGAATAAATAATAATACTAATAATAACACATAAAGCAATTATTTTGGGCACCTATTACATTGCACGAACAACTGTCACTGAGGCGTCTAATATGTAGTGTTGAAGGTCCCGAGAGAAAATTCACATCTTGCTCGTGCGTTGCTCATTGAAGCCGTACGAGTAGGCCAAGCCACAACATCCCTGACAGGTGAAAATTTCCCCTACGCATGGGGGAAGCGCACAAGTCATAATAATACTCGTGTACTGTCAGAGCAAATAGTGTAGGTGATGATGTCATAACTCACTTTGACATACACACTTCAGTGGCCCTATTTGTTTTCAATTGCTTTTTCAGGGAGCCCAGAATCAAGGCGTAGCGCGGTGAGGATGCAAATAAAATTCCTTCCATATTACCTACAAAGTAATCCATTTTCTTGTCAAAACGTAACAATAATAAATAAACATCCAAGCACCCCAGCCTAATATAAAATGATTACTTGTAAACTATGAGCAAAAAGAGTCACTAAAGTGGCGAATAATAAAACAATAGCAAGACTAAGCTTCGTACAATATGATTGTGTTTCGTAAGAAAACTGTACTCACTCCATCTTTTTAAACGTAAAAAGTTTATTCCTGTAATTACAAATAATTGCCACTGAATAGTTCCTCGCAAATGAAGGAAGTTGACTGCGCTCTCTGCCAGCAGCCGGTGTCTTACTCAGGCATTCCAAAGGGGGTGTGGCACCTCATCCCCTTTATTAAGTCCTGCACTCAGAAAAGTTTTGGACACCACTCGCTATGGGGTAAGATCAGTTGATACAAAAAACGCAGGCTTAAAAAGATGAAAACAAAGAAGTATTATATTAAATTGCAGCTCTGCAAAGCCTTTTTTATACCTAATAATACCTAACCTTAAACCTAATAATATACATCGTTTCGTTTACACTAACTCTAAACATAATTAAATCTAAACATAGTTAAGAAGCCTTTTTGAAAAAGTGAAATGTTGAAAATACAGCATAACATCAATAATACAACAGAAAATTAGCAAATATTAGATTTCTATATCATTGTCATACTTGCATTCTAAAAATAGTTTCCATTTACATCGACGTATTCAATAAACATTATATGAACGTTCATCTATTTCATTAATGCAATAAACTTTTATGAAAATATATCTCACCGCATTTGATGTGTTCTTGCTTAACCATGGAATGGGCGCGCATATTTGGTCGATTTGTCCTGTTGCTGCATATTCATGTAAATATAAGAGCATATTTTGCATATTTAGTTAAAATAGAGACTTATCTCCAAAACATTTCATCTTTTCACAGAATCTTTTTATTTATGAGCATTCATTAATTCGAAAGAGCTAGTCACAATTTGTGTTCGTTTTTCTTCTTTTCTGTAGATGATAAAGTACTTATGTAAATGTAGATTATTGATATCATATTTTTAAACCAGACAGAAGAAATGCAACAGGTGAATACTAGGTGAATATTTACAATTATTTCTCCCGCGAAGTAAAGTAGATTATATTATGTTTGCCGAAATGTATATCTTCTCATCCAAGTATGCTTCTCCTGCATTTTATCAAGAAAGATTTATACAGGAAATGAAACATTGTTAATTTCATTGACATATAAAAGTGCATATTTGAGAATTTTTAGGTCATAAAAGCGAGGGGCATTTTTTAGGTCATAAAATTTAGGGCATGAAAATCCTCTCCCTACTAATCAATCAATCAACGAATCCTTTGTAAAGCGCTGCCGTAGCCCAGCGGTTGGCAGTTTGGCCGCTGGGGGCGCCTGGCGGCGGCGCGGGGCGTCGCGGCGCGTCGCGGCGCTTTCCCCGGCGCGTGGCTTCTTATCGCGCCGCCGCCGCCGTCTCTTATCACAAACGCCAATCGATCATCCCCTCCACCCTCCCACTCGCGGATCAACACACGCCCGCGGGGAAACCGCGTGATAAGGAGCGCACGGAAAGGCCACCGATCACTCGCGACAAGGAGGGTGACTCACCGGCGAGGTGATTCGCTGGCACACGCAGCTCTCCCACGCACTTCCCGGAGATGCGACAATTGACAGTCTCTCCGAATCAAGGAGCATCACTTCTTCCGGGATTAAGAATATTTCAGTTCATCACTAATCGCATTAGTTTCCCTCAAAAGTATCATGAAGGACTCAGGCGTAAAATAGCGGGCAACGATTGAATCGTTACAAACAATAATGCGTCGTAGAGTTGTGACGAATCATTCCTTTTAAAAATCGAAACAAGAAACGTTGCAAGGATCATGTGATTCACGTGGTAATGTATTATGAACATGACATACATCAACAAACCGTCAATCGACTGTCAAGTCATAAAGATATGGAGAGATAATTTTGAAAATAAAATGCACTCGATCCTGTCCTCACAAACACAAACAGTTCACGGAAACAAAGAATTCTCACATCATCTCGTTCAAATAACAGTGTCTCAGGTCAGGGTAATTTAACACGTGCCAAAATATAGCTATGTTTTTCACTAAAATCTTGCTATAAAATGACTCTTTCATTCAACAATTGCTAGGTACTCGAAGTAACAAAAGCGAAAGTGACTGTTTGCCTCGCACAATATTATAAAAGAGTACAAACATTTACATAAGATAAATGAATCAATATCAAAACGCAATAAATAAGTCATTCAATGCATGATATTTAAGAATGTGAAATCGGATACTCATCCATACATGGCCACGTTAATCGCACAGACTCTAGGCATTTTCTTGAAATTGAGGTCGAGTCTTCGCAGTGACAACAAGAAATGAATACAAATGCACACGGCGAGGTTCGAACAGGCGTAATGTAAACAGGGACGATGAGTCGGTTCATTCCATATGACTCGTAGATACTAACTTTCAAAAGTCAATAAAGAGGAAAAATTCGACAAAATGCTAACATCGCAAATGTTTAAAAAAATAAATAACCTTTTATTCTAGTCAAGATCAAAATCACATACATCATACAAAAGAGTTACTTCGTACAATTTTCTGAACGTTGAACTGCATGCGGTCAACATGTACCTCCGGCAGATTTCGCAGCTTTGTCAGTACGAGTTTTCGCGGAAGGCATCCAGTATTTTCATGGGGTAAAGGTCCAACCATATCCGAAGAAAATGAGGGAGATTGCATAGGAATCGTTTATTGCAATCGCACAGATAATTACGTTCCCAAATCCAAGAAACGACAGAACTCATTTTCCACCACACGCTTCCTTCAACTAAACAAAACAGATGACGATCCGTGCCTGATTCAAATCCCATCAACCACCCTGCCATCAACAGCGCATCAGCTTCAAAAGGCTACGGCGAAAACTTGGTCTTCCACATATACGCTCGTTTGGTCATGAAGAGCAAGTAACTTTTCAGAGCCATCTGGAATGTAAACGCCATTCGCAGCCAGAGCACGCGGAGCGGCCACTTAGCAGAAGCCCGCTTTAGCCATAACGCGCGGCGCCGCGCTACTGACACACAAACAGGGGAATAACGCTGTGCGGTTGCGGAATCAATCGACCGACCGCCGCGCGCAAAAGGCGGGTCGCCCGCATTTCCCCCTTGTCCTTAGGTTGAAGCGGCCACGCAACGCGCGACGCCACTAGATGACGGGCCGGGCTCAGGGGGCGGGGCGACCATAAAGCTCCCGGATTTAGAAGAGCCGTCCTGGATGGCCGGGGTGGCTACGGGCGTCAAGGTGGCTCCACACATTCGTTATTCGGTGACCAGCGAGCAACCGCTCGCCGAATCTCGAGTAGTGTGGATGAGTTGCTTGCCATTCCATTTGCCGAGTGACGAACATTCGGTACACGCCCTACCCACCGCGGGTCGGTCTTTTGGATGGATTGATTTTTTCGTGTTTCCGGGCGCGTCAACTGCTTCATTACGGTCATTAGTCCCGTTAGTGTAGTGCATGTTTTATTGGTGAGATGGTGGTGATTTTCCCTCGCTGGATGGCGAGATCCGGCCCCGACCTACCGTCGGCTAGTGGGGTTTCCCCTAACCAGGCCTCTCCCAACCGCCCCAGCCGGAACAAGCTCTAAGATCCCAACTGGTCTCCTGGAATATGTAGTAATGTAGTGCATGTTAGTGTAAGTGAGTGTATAAGGGGAGAGGATAGCTCAAGGAAGGGGAAGGACAGATCGCGCGCGGTCCGTGGCCCGTTTGGTAAGGTACTGCTCGTCTGTAATTCGTCGAACATAATTAGTTGATTCGCCATGTCAAGTTAAAGTCACAATAAACGTTGCCCAAATTCCTTCTTTGAATTCACGACACGCATCAAAACCGTCCGTGAACTAGTTTTCTACCTTACAATAACAAAATGACATAACCACAAACTACCTGAACACAATCTGAAATCGACCTTCCACGCTGCTTTCTAATTGGTCTTCGGTAGAATTCCGACGTAAACTGAACGTAAAAGCTTGAAACTTGTGAACTCTTAAGTTTACGGACTTACGTCTACGGTTACGTCAACGCATTGTGGATGGTCTCGCTTAGTAACTCATTTGTAGGTTTTGCGGCTACGTTACGTTTACGTTTAAGATTGCATTGTGGCTACGTTACGTTTACGTTTAAGATTGCCTTACCGACTCAGCGTATTGATCGCAAGGGTCGCGAGTTCGAGTCCCGTCTTGGGCATGTTTGTCTCTTGTCTCTCATGTGTATATTGTCGCGGAGGGCCTCGCGTTCTGCTGACCCCAGATCAGAGGAGCCCGCAAGTGTGTTGGCGTCTGGTGTATGGTCGAATTATGTGTCCATCGAGACGTAGGGTACAAGGGTAACTGGCTTTCGGCTGGGTAAAAGCCCTAGGGGGAGGGGGTAGAGGAGCTCGACGAAATAGGAAAATGTCCTTACCATCGCTGCGTGACGATCCGGGCTAGGATTTATACGGTACCTATACATGTACACATAAATTAACTAAAATATTGGAAATATGGAATAACATTCATTGCAGTTCAAATAAATGTACCAACAATTTCAGTTCAAATAAATGTATAATGTTGCTGAAAGTTTCTTAATCCTTTTGTAATAATAGCCTTACAAACCAGTGGGTTACACAGCACTGTTGTAAATATTTCAACGCGAAACTCCCCTTTGTATCCCTTAATATTGTTTTGACCCGCTTAATACGCCGCTCAAAATGAGAAGTGGAGTACATCTTGGGCTTTGCAAATCATTGTGATATTAAATCCTCAACTTCTAAGCCCGTAGATAATATTTCAGGAATAATTTTGAATGTCTATAATATGGAAAATTTTGCAGGTAAATTGTTGAAATATACAAAGGTACGCGAGTTTTCTTAAATGTGTGAAAGTATGTACCAAATCTGTAAATAGGGACAAACATGGACAATGGACAATATAATAGGTTTCAAATCAATTCAAAAAGCCTAATTCGAAAAATATATGACAAGTTTGATTGGAATTAATGAACAAACAAATTTGCATACAAATCCTAGCCCTGGTGATGATTATTCAGTTACCTCTTGAGTTGCCAAGGAAACTAAAAAGTCCATTAATTTTTATCCAAATATCAGTGGAATAATTATTCGAAAATATCAAAATCTGTTCATAAAAACAGGATTTGATGTAGGTCGTTCACACTCAGTTTGATAAACGAGACAACCAAGTGGAGCTCACATCCAGTGTCATGAAGCTGCGACGACAGGTGACACATCCAACGAAGACGGACCTTCTGTCACATTAATAGAACGAGAACATTCGAGAACAGGTTCTTCCCCTGACCGGCCGACAGCCATTGAAACGGCGTTCACGTCAATGAACGGCGGGCAAGAAGCCGTACGTGCACAGAAGTCCCTCAGAAGCAGGTCTGCGGCAGAAAAACAAAGCGCATTTGAATTCCGTCCGGTTTTCTCTCTTTGACAAATAAGGCCTCCTCGGGCGGTTCGATTCTGCGCGGCGGATTTCTCGCGGCCTTGTCCAGGCAGATGCGCCGCCCGCGGCCCGCCTGCCCGCCTGCCCGCCGGGGCCCGCGCCTGCGTCGCCGCCCGCAAGGTCGCGCCGGTGCTGCGGGTCGGCCTTCGCAGGCGCCACGTGGACCCGGCGCGCTCCGCAGCCGCGCAGCTGCACTGTCAGAAATGCCATTAAATCTAATATAGATTAATGTATTGTACATGGAACTTAACATTAAAAAGTGTGCATTAACTAGATTACATTAAAAATATGTATATTAAAAACTTTAAAGACTTAACATTAAAACTTGTACAGTAAAAAGATCTTTCTAATCTATTTGTACATTAAATTTAAAGCATGCACTGACAAATGTCATTAAATCTAATGTAGATTTATGTATTTTACATGAAATTTAACATTAAAAAGATATTAAATTTGTTTGTTTTTATTTATAATTATTTGTATATTAAATTTAAAGCATAATGACAGTGATGTCATTAAATCTAATTTAGATTCATGTATCTTATATGAAACTTAAATGTACCTTGTACATTAAAAAGGGCTTTCTAATCTATTTGTACATTAAATTGAATACATAAGTTAAAATTAGTGCAGATTTAATGTAAATGTTCTCTCGTTTCCCCTGCCACTCATCATTCATCTCATGTATCCATAATCACTAGTCCATCAAGATCATTCATTCATTCCAATCAGATGTGACCATAAAGCTTTGACTCTTGCACTCTAATGTGCATGTGTACATTACATTTAATGTGCATTCATGATACTTTAATATCATTTACATTAAAGTAAAGCCGAAATTTCTGAAAGATGTGCATCTTACACATCGACACGCACACATTTGCTTCATGTTTTGGAGTTTAGGGGTCTTGAACTCAGGAGATCATTGAGGAGTATTATCTAAAGAGTAGAAAGAATAACGATAATGAGGAAGAGAATTGGTGAAATGAGTGGCAGGAAAAACAACAAAGCCTGTCGAAAACTAGCTTTGCCCATGACAAATTCCACAAGGGTTGATCGGGAATCGTACCAGAGCCTCAGACATGAATGGCGTATGGGTTATTCATTACGTCACGATCTCTCTCTCTCTCTCTCTCTCTCTCTCTCTCTCTCTCTCTCTCTCTCTCTCGTACACACACACACACACACACACAAAATGAGAAACTAGATTTGTCGGAGTGAGCATGTTGATACGAACTTCGGCATTGGTGTCTGAACTTGCGAGCTCGCAAATACACAGGGAGGTCCTAGCTTCCAATGCGCTCGTCAGTGGCGCATATGAAACACCGACCTGTGGTGCAGTGGCCACACCGGTCATCTCCCTTATCTGGGTAAAGCTGTCATTTTCCTATCGATCTATGTAGAATTTGAGGCGAACAAAGCGCTTTTAGATACTTAGATGCTATCCAAAGCGTATTCACTGAGAAAACAGTTGAAACATCTGAGATCAGTTTCGTAACGGACACGAAAAATCACTTCAATGATATTTCTATAATTCCTAGAAAATTAAAAACGCGGAATCAGTTTGAAATATTCAATTACAAAGATATTTCTTTTTTACTGATACGTTATTGTTTATTATTGCCTTCGATAGGAAGCTCGATATACACTGCATAGCTTCCCTGGATCGAAAGGATCGTGGTTACGAGGGAAATATGAAGAAAAAAAACAGCTGAGTGATGCGTATGTCCTCTTATGGAGGGAATAACGAAAGGGAATTATGGGAGGAAAATATGAGACAAACCTGGTTAAGTTAACATCTAGTTAATTATTAAATAAGTAAATCTGAATCAATACAATTAGGTAAAAAACAAAAATTATGTATGTACCACGGTCGATAACTGGTTCTAATGATCTCGGGCCAAAGGCCCTTGGACATTTTGTCGCCACTCGATTATTAGAACCCCTATAACGCCCTTAGAGCATAAATTACCATTAATTCCCGGAGCCCCAACCCGTCCCCCATCACTGCCATCGACCTTTGCTAACGATACCTCACCGGGAATCTGGAGAACCAGGCGTGAGGTTCAAATTCCCCACCAGGACTTCTCTAATGGGACCTCAGCGCAAGGCCATGGCCCCAACCCCGCCCGCGGGGGCTATGAAACGACAATCGAGCGGCGGTTTCGCAGGCGTTGCGGTACCTGCTGATTCCGCCGCCGGGGAATGTGTGATGGTGACGGCGCGGAGGCCGCGGAGAGGGGGCAGGCGACCAGCAGCGCGGCGGCGGCGCCGATGGAGAAACGCGGTGGAGCAATGCTCGGCGGAGGCCGCGAGAAATCAGCGCCCGCGCGCTCACGACTTTCTGTCATCGCCCCTTTTCTTAAAGGCCTCAGGGGTCGGCCGGCAGAGACGGACGCCAAATCAGTACCTTTTACATACATTAAAAGATTTTCAGAAAATTTTTTTGATGAACTACCGAAAGCAGAATGTGTTAAAAAGTTTGATCTAGGACTCAGAGGTCGGCCCGGCAAAGACGGACGCGAAATCAGTATTTTTTACATACATTAAAAGATTATCATAATTTTTTTTGATGAACTACCGAAAGCAGAATATGTTAAAAATTTTGATCTAGGACTGTCAGCAAAAGACATTAAAATTATTTCAAGATACCCCAAGGATAAATTACGCCCACCATAAACGCTTCATAGAATGAAAATCGAATACAAATAATTATTGAACATACAAACAATAAAATTAAATAATAGAATGCCACAATTTGAATATATATATATATATATATATATATATATATATATATATATATATATATATATATATACAAACACTAAATTAAGAGAACAGGAAGAAAGTAAGAGGGAGCTTCCACTAATTGAACTTCCCGTCTGCCTATGCCCTAACCCAGTTATAGTCATAAGTCATGCAAATCTCTGTATAATCAGTGGATTGAACAGATAGAAAATAAAGTTGTTAAAAAATCAGTATTTTTTCCATCACTTCTCTCCCCAATTTTAGTACAAAAATCATCAAACTCGTCAAATATAGGAAGACATCATAAAGAGAAAACAGTTGAGAGGATTTCAATATTAAATTTGAGTGGTATAATGCACCAATACGAAAAAAATAAAAGAATAAACCTACTATTCGTATTTTTCTCGGTAAATATTGTTTGTGGACATTTTCGTGTGTAATCTACGAAAAAATATTCAAATGAGACCCATGTTCTCATAGGTAGAGTCAGCTTTCAATTACTCCCTTTCTGCCATCTATTATTACTAACATTAAACGACTAATAACATCCTTCCCCCATAGCGTGTAAGTGTTTTTTTGAATGACTCCTGCCAGGGTGTCACGGAGCCCATCAGCAAGGCCGATGCCGGAAGTAGTTGTCTCCACAACCGAAACTTCACACTCCCAGAGGTCCCAGGTTCCAGTCCGGACGGAGGCGGATGTGCGGTTTCGGAACATCCTCCTGTACCAAGTCCCGCCAAGTACCTGTTCTGCCACGGCCCAGACGTGAATTCTCTATCGCTTCACTTGTTTCTGACACTGATTCCAGCGGATGCTGGAGCAGAATCTTCAACACAGCGCCTCACACCTCCAATCCCCGCTCATCACAAGGGTCAGTGCTAGTACCTCACGACGTCAAATCTCCAGAGGACTGGGAAGTCACGGATGCAAAGCAATAATATATTGAGGATTGTAGATTCAAGGAAGGAACGAAAAAGAAGACCGCGAACACGCCAATGTTCGTTCTTAATGGAAACTGTGGAATTTTGGAAATTGACGCATTGCAGGGAAGCCAATCAAGCAAATGCGATCGACGAGCGGAAACAAACATTGAAAGGATGAATCACTGAGGAGCAGATTAAGACACGAAATTGCAAGCTGTAATGAAATAACCTTAGTCAGTTCGGTAATCGTAATGAAAAAAGTATCGGAAAGAGAAAAAAATAAACAAAATTCTATTTTCAATTTTTTAATAATCTTGATGATTTGGTAAACTGTAGCCTCACATACCATTGAAGGTATAAGCAGAAATATTTCAAGTACATGAATCCTAATGAATGTCCGAAGATATGCCGTCATAGAGGTACAACTATGGGACACCTAGTAACAGGGTGAAGATACTCTCAACCTTCAAGGAGACACTTCAAACGCGATTCCTTTTATAGGAGGATAAAAACCTTGTATTGTAGAAGGATAGGAGCCGATATGGAATACCATTGTCCTAAATATGCTTGGTTTGCAGCTGCATACCCTGGCACATAGTTGAACCATTTGTTGGTAAATATAACAGATACATACTAAGCATCACGATATAAACATTCCGAGAGGTGTGCAACCCTGTATTGCTACAGCCTCACAGCCCTCAGCACAAGACCCCCCGACGCGTGTCTACCTATAACAGCTCCGGACGTGATCCGTGTGGTCGGCGCGGTCTAGAGAAGGGCTTCCTCTT